>JADLZL010004883.1:0-84149 GCA_015844335.1 Chrysopogon serrulatus | reverse complement strand
CGTAACACCGGGGTGTTACACCGGAGTTTGGAGCGGTGGCCTCCCAGCTGCACAACCCCGGCCGAGCCCTCTCGAGGCCGGGGTGCGGCGGGCGAAGGTGCGTTTGGGCGGCCATTGTCGGTGGCCGTCCGGGCGCGGTCGTGGTCTTGACAAAGCTGCGGCCGTGGCGCTGAGGGGAGTCGGCTAGGGTGGCGGCCGCCGCCGGCCATAGGCCCTGAGCTCCACCCCGCCACCCGCATAGCCGAGGCGGATCGCGACACGTCGGCAAACCCCGCCGCCGCCCGACAGAGGGAGAGACGCAAGGCTGCACGGGCCGCCCCGCTGGCTAAGAACTGCCTCCTGGCCATACGGATGGTTGGGGGTATCCCCTCGCCGCAACGACTTTAGCCGAGGCCCCCCCGCCTCAAGGCCGGGGTGCAGCTGGCGAGGGGTGCAGCTGGTGTTGTGTGGCACCGGAGACGTTCAGACTTCACGCTCTCCCACCTGGGCCGGGGCAGGGGAACTGCTGGCCTGAACACCCGACGGCCATGCGGGCATCACGGAAGGGCCGGAGGAGGCAAGGAGGGAGCGAAGGGAAGGGGTTGGGGAGGCGACAACCGGAGCCGCCCCTGCCGGCGGCATCAACAGCCCGGCCACCTGGACCCTCCAAAGATGAGCGTCGGGGCAAGGGAGGTGGCCGGGCGCGCCGCGCACGCCAAGGCCGGACCCGACCCGCCTCGACCGCCCGGCCACCGCCGGCGTCAGAAGGAAGGGAGAGGGGGGCACCGTCGTCACGGCGAGGGGGCCGCATGCACGCCGTGCGCCTCGGCGCCCGGGGGCCTCGCCTCGCTAGACCACGCCGAGGACCAGCGAGGGGGCCGCACGTGGGGGCATGGGAAGGAGGTGGCCGAGGGAGGTGGCCGCCAGCCGGGCGGCCGCTGCTGCCGGCCAGCCGCGCCCGGGCGACGCCAGCAGCAGTGGAGCCGCGTGGCGCCGCCACGCCTGGGCGCGTGCGCCCGCGCTTCGAGCCACCCGCCCCGCCCTGGCCGAGGGCACGCCGCGCCGAGCGGCGCCGCCGGCGCTGCGCGCGCCGCGCCGCGCCAAGCAGCGCGCCGCGCTCGCACGCGGGCGCCAGCCGCCGGTGCCGCGCCCGGGAGGGGCCGGCCGGCCAGCAAGCCACCCGCCCGCCGGAACCCCTAGGCCGCAAATGGGAGCGGGTGCCGGGGGGAATCGGCGTCGGGCGGCCGGATCCGCCATGGAGGCGCCGGATCCGCCGCCCGCCGGCGCCGCCTCCTCCAGTAAGGAAACGTAGGGGGGGAGGGGAGAGAAAGGGGGCCGGGAGGAACGCCTTGCGAGCGGGTGCGTGAGGGAGGTCTTGTTGGGCGCCCCCCTCAGGCTACCACCCGCCGGCGAGGGTGGCGGCGGCGGCCCGGCGGCGGCGCGGCGGACGGAGGCTCGGGCGGCGGCGCTGGGGCCTCCCGCCTGGAGACGACGCGAGGCTCACCAATATACTATTTTAACAAAGAAAGAGTTACACTTTAAATTAATTTTCAACATGAATCTAGCTAGTAAGATAAAACTTACGTTGCCACTTCATAGGTTTTGTAGGTAATTAAGGGTGAAAGTTAAAAACGGTTTGAATTAGTATAAAGTTTAGTGACTTATTTAGTATGAAAAGTAGTATAAAATAGATACTTCGGCTTATAATTAGTATAAAATAGATACTTTGGCCTAGACTTGGGCTAAGAAATTATCTTATGCGCACTTTAGAGAGTAAGCCATGCTCTATCTTTCTAGAACTTTAATGGCTTTCACCATGAATCTTATATTTTAGACCCTCTAACGTTTATACCTTGTACGCACTCTTTAGGGTTGCCCTGATTAGCGAGAAATCTGGAATGGAGAATAACAATATTTAGAGAACTAAAAAAAGAGGTTTTTGAAGGTTTTTTCATTAAAGTCTCGGTTCCTAGCAATCTATTAGGAATGATATAAAAAGGATCCTGGAGATATCTTAGGCAGCTCTACCTTTTCTCACTTAGGTAATTCCAAGTCTCCAACAGTTTGAGATCTCACTCTCAGCTAGCTCATATATAGAAATCCAACGTAATATTTTGCTAAAAAAAAGAAAAGCTGAACACAAAATGAGTACTGTAATAGTGCCTTGCCCACGAAGGCCCTACAGACACAAGTTTCTCCCTTTTCTAAGAGGATAGCAGTATATTGTATATCGCGGATGCCTGATTACCTACCATATGGGTTGATCAATTATGGACTGTACTGTACGTTAGGATTAGGATTAGTAGTCAGGTCTAAATTACCGCATTTCTCACATCCTTGTGGTCGTCGCTTCAGATATAAATAAAGATATGGTCACTCGGGCTGTGCCTCTAGGAAAGGTAGATAAATGCTGGCCGTTTTTTACTTCTTGGACACCCTTAGTTCAGAGTAGACAATGTCAAATGCAGGGAGCGAGAAGATGGATCACACAGGTTAATTAAATGGAAAGGGTAATTACGATAACTGCGATCATCATGCTTAGTGTTAGGGTAATTACGATAGCTAGTATTTCTCATCATCCTAACTAGCTATTTTACTATTTGTAGGCCATCATGCTTAGTTAAAGACCTGTTTGGTAGAGCTTTGAATCCTCGAAACAGTTTTAACTCTTAACTCATATGACTTCATTGAAACCATTTTACTAGAGTAACTTTTTAGGAAAGGCACGAACCAGAGCTGGAGACACTTCTAAAGCTATTGCAAATAACCCCATGAGAGCAAGTATTATAGCGATCAGAAATCGGCTGAATGCTAGGGGGGGGGGGGGGAGAAGAGGAAAGAGAAGGAAAGTGGGTTCAGACACAAAAAAAACTAAGACAATTTATGAGAGAGATACATAAGACCATATATTAATAGTGAAGATATAACCATTATATAGGTAGACTGAGAGGTGAACCGTAATGATCTGTACAGCCAACAACCGGCTATATTATTAATCCTGCTAATCTCAAAGTGTTCATGTTTATATGGAGCGAGTAGAAAATAATTTTATTTTATTAAACTAGGACCATGGCGGCGATCTCATCCATTTATTACGAATCTCTTTTCCCCATGGGTGTGCTTTGCGGCTGGCCGGGACCCAGGAGACAGAGAGAAGTAAAGACTGCTCAACCCAAGCTGGGCCCATAGTCAGCCATCACCCGGCATTTGTGAAGCACCAGTGGGCCCACTTGGAAGCCTTTCAAACACCCCGCGAATCGAACTGACGACGTCCCTCTTCTATTTAAAGGCTCCCAGAGCTCGCCGCACCCAAACCGAAACCGATTAGCAAGCTCGGTCACTCCTCAGCTCCCTGTCGCACGCCGGGCCAGAGGCTAGAGGGCAGAGGCCAGAGCAGAGGTAGCAGCTGCCCCTCCGATTCCGATCGGAGCGAGCAAGGGCGCCACCGTGTCTCCAATGGCGCGGCCACAGCAACGGTATCGCGGCGTGCGGCAACGCCACTGGGGATCCTGGGTCTCCGAGATCCGCCACCCGCTCCTGTGCGTAAGCGAAACCCCTGCAGCTAGCCACGTGATTCTTGGCTGGAGCTGGAACTCCTATCTACCATCCATCGATTCTTGGCGTGGGCCGTGGGCGGCTGGCTAACCATGGCGGCGGCGCGATTCTTGGATTCTCTGTGCGTGCAGGAAGACGAGGATCTGGCTGGGCACCTTCGAGACGGCGGAGGACGCGGCGCGCGCCTACGACGAGGCGGCGCGCATCATGTGCGGCCCGCGCGTGCGCACCAACTTCCCCGACGACGCCGCCGGCGCCGTTGGCGCCGGCGACGGGCAGCAGCAGGCCGCGTCGTCGTACCTCTCCCCCGCGCTCGTCGCCAAGCTCCACCGCTTCAACCTCGCGTCCGTGCAGGCCGCGCAGGCGGCGCACGGCAAGGCCGACGCTGCCTCGGCCGCAGCGGCGGCCGCCGTGCTCCCGCGCGCCGCGGCGATGCCCGGCGGCAATGCCGGCATGGGAATCGCCCCCGCGCCGTCGTCGTCGGCGGTTTCGGCGGGGACTGGAGCGGCGGGTTTCTTGAGGAGCAGTACGTGGACCAGATGATCGAGGAGCTGCTGGACTCCAACTTCTCCATGGAGATCTCCTACTAGCTGCAGCCTGCAGTGCTTGTGCTGCACACATGCACGACGCGTCGCCCCGCGACCCCCGCCGGCTCCTCTGCTCTGTCTGTCTCTCCTCTTTCTGTTTGGTTTCTTCAGTCAGCTCAGCTAGGGAATGTAGTGAGTGAGTGAGTAGTATCATTAGCCATGCCAGGACCAGGATGAACTCGATCGAGGTTACTTTGGTCAGACGAGTTAGTTCTTGAGCAGCCTGATGTGTATACGGTAGCATTTTCAGAGCATAAAAAACTTGGATTGGATTCCATTCTTTTCTACTGCTATTTTTGGAAACTTGGAGCTAGCTACTGTAGTGAAGAACTTCATGAACAGCTAGCGAGCGGCGAGTAAACTGAAAGTACTGAGCAAGAAGCGCACATGTTTAACTGATAAGCATAACAACGCTACATTGACAACAAATGCTGCTAGTACTACATTTTCTCTGCCGCTTGGATGGAATGCTTCATCAGAGTCAGAGACGATGCCTGCTTTCTGCTACGAGATAGCGATGCGTGAGTCTGTACTTTGGATACTAGGCCAGCTTAATAACTGCGAAGAAGGGAAAAAAGAGAGCTTCTGAAATCCGTGGACAGAATCTCGGCGTCGAGGACAAATAAAATCCAATCCGCGTGATTTATGGCTCCTCTGGCGCCCAAATCCTGACGAATCCTCCATGAACTCATCCTACAAGTGATGCGCCATGGCAATGGCGATGGCAGGGGCGGTGCCGTAATGCGAGTCGTAGGGTCGCAGCAACAATCCGAGGCGCAGTGCGTCATCGATGACAGTAATGGTGAAGGAGTGATCTGCTGCTGATTGATGGAGGAGGAGGAGGAGTAGTAGTATCTAGGCGAGGATTGAGCTCATCATGGCATGTGCCTCCACATGCGCCTCGCCCAATCATGCTGCCCCGCGCGCGGGCTCTGTCTGGCCTTGAGACTTGCGACGCAAGAGACGTCATCAGCCTGCTGTGCTGCGCGCTTGCCCGCCGCGTTTGTCAAAAGAATCCGCGCCCTTTTGCGGCTGTGACAGTGACGGATATGCTTATTCTAGGAGCCGCCAGGGCAGTACTAGTAGATGGTAAACCCTACTATACGGTTAGTGCATGTTACCCGTCCGTTATAAATTTGGAGGAACGTTCCGTAACCACCGGTTTTGGCACCCATAGTCAACTCCTGCATTTTCTTCTGTTCTATACTAGATAGATAGAAAAAAATGTGGTTACGTTTTATATGTGTGGCACATTTGTCAAGTGAGGTGTGAGGTAACACGTGAACCAAGAGAGATCAGTCAATTTTTTTTTTTTTGATTCGAAAAAGAGAGATCAGTCTAGCACTATAGCACCATGTTACCACCACTTGTGTCAGGCTCCGACCAGGCAACTAGGAGTGTAAAGTGGGTTTGTCCACAAATCTATAATTAAATTTAATTTGAATAGGAATTCTGTAATTTTATGGGTTGCCCGTATATATCGGCACGAATTAAACCTACTTTACGGGTTCACGAATAAACCGGCTCACATCGAGGGCAACCCACTCTCTGCTGCGGCCCAAATCTCAATTCCCTCGCATACTTGCAGCATAGGTGGTGGTTCAGGTAAGCTATTAATTGTTTCCATACTAGCGCAGGTCCATTATGAGAAAATTCCTTTCCTTTTTTTTATTTTAGCTTTATTTTCCCTTTTCCTTTTTTATTACTTCCACTGCATGTTTTTTCATTTTTATTCATAATGTTCCCTTTTTACTTAATTTTCTTCACTTTTTTTACTCCTAGACCGAAGAATTATTCTGCATACAAATTTTATTTAATTCTTGAATTATTATAGTTACTTTTAAAACTCCTGGACTGGAAGATTGTTCTCTTAACTTGAAATATCATTAACTGAACCTCGAATTTTATTCTATAGGATTTGGAATATTATTCTCCTAGCCTAGAAGCAATAATGTTTACTCAAATCATCACGCATCTTACAATTTTCTTGCAAAAGAAGGCATTAGAAAATTTTCCTTGTATAATTAAGCTACGTTTATGGTTAATAAACATAAAAAATAGAAATCCTTCAGAAAAATAAGTAAAAAAGGAAAAATATAGCCTAATATGATATGAGGAAAATTATTCATAATTGTAGTCCAAGTAAAATTGTTACATGAGTATATTTAGACGTTGTAAGACTTGTACTATACTCCAAGTAAGAGTTATATTCTGTCATGTAACGAAGTCTTAATATGATATGTATCAATTGTATCGACTATATAATGGATAGAGTAAAATACATGAATAGTCCATTAACTTGTAACGCTGTGTCGATTTGGACCATCGGGTTTGAAAATGCATTTTTAGTCCATAACCTTGATTTATGGTGCATCAATAGTCCGTATGACGCCATCAAAGTTTAAAAATACATTTTTAGGTCCATAACCTTGATTTGTGGTGCATCAATAGTCCGGATGACGCCATCAAAGTTTTTGTCGCTCGAAGTCGCGCCGTGGCGGCGAGGGCGGCGAGAGCTCATGGGGGCGACGTGATGCTGTTGGGGACGCGGTATATTTTGCAAAGAGCCGGATAGGTCCCTCCTCCTCGCTCGCTCTCCTCTGCCTCCTCTCTCTCGAACGTCACTCGGCGTGCGATCCAGCGGGCGCCGGCCGTCCAGCCCGTGGCTGTTACCGCGACCTCTGGCGGTGACGACACACCGCCCGGCGGCTGGCCGGGGCCGTCCCCGGCAGCGGCCTTCCGACCCCCATGCAGATCATCGCGTGGTCCAGCCCCGATAGCCGGCGGCTGGGCCGAGCGGGGAGCTCAACACGCTGCCGTAGCTGAGCGGACTCATCGTCGGGCGGTGCTCTCCATCTCGCAATCGCGGTCGTCGTCTTTGTCGCCGGCGCACCCGGCACCATCAGCAGCCCGGGCGGAAAGGCCGGCGGCGCCGGCCTGGAGCTTCTCGCTGCCAAACCAGTGCGCTTGTCGCGTAGAATCATGGTGGTGGTGGAGCCGGAGGCGAACCACAACGCGGCGACGCCTTGTGAGCGGTTCGGGGAGGCGCTCAACTACTACGCGTCCGCTGTTCGACTGCCTGAGCGCACGCCGGCGGGCGCAGCGAACTTGGAGGCCTTGAAGCGGGGCGCGCGAGGGCGAGGATGGAGGCCGCCAGGATGGAGCGCTGTCGGCCTCGGCTACGCGGGGATGATGGAGGCGCGGAAGCTGCCGCAGAAGCCGCGGGTGGGCGGCGCCGGCGCCGGGCGGGGGACTACGCTACGCCGGTGGCCCACGACGCCCATGGCGAGGCCTTCTTCTTCTCGCTGGCACCGCAAGCCGCTCTACTTGCGTCTCGCGTGTAAGCCGGCGGGCGTGCTTGCTCACCTAGCTAAGCTAAACTAGTCGATGATCGCAGTGCTGCACTGCATGCATGAACGCACGTATCTACTACTTTACCGCATGATTCAGGGGTTTTGCGAAAAGACCGCTTCCAAGCGCACACATGTGCCGCCGCGACTTGTCTGGGGCCACTTTGGCGCCACGGCGCGACTTCGGCGACAAAAAAAACTTTGATGACGCTCATCCGGACTATTGATGCACCACAAATCAAGGTTATGGATCCAAAAATGCATTTTCAAACATTGATGACGCTCATCCGACTGTTGATGCACCACAAATCAAGGTTATGGACCCAAAAATGCATTTTCAAACCCGATGGACCAAATCGACACAAATTACAAAGTTAATGGACTATTCATGCATTTTACTCTAATGGATATATGTAGCCGGCCACGTAAGAGCTTAAGCTATTCCAGTTATTTCCACGTGATGGATACTTATTGAAATGCGATGTACTTTTGGTTTGGTCACGAGATGACCAAATCATCTGATACTACGTACGCATGTACCCTTTGTATATAAAATTCCAAGTATAAAATTTATATAGCAAGATTAATGTGTTTTCGTAAAAAAAATATTGTACCAAAATCTAATTTGGAGACTTTATTTGTATTTTAAAATGTTTTATGAAAAGTAAAGGGGAATTTTCTCAAAAAAAAAAGAAGCGGAAAGACAGAAAAATGTTCTTTTTTTATTATACAATTCTAACAGATCTCCCAGTACATTCTGACCTCGACGTTCAGATTTCAAAATGTGATTCAATATAAAGATATGTTTAGCTTTTACAAAGATCGGCATATAGATTCAGATTCGGTGCACAAACTGAAAACATTTTTTCCTTTTATTATGAGAGGAATCGAACTAGAGAACTGAATGCATGATCTTTGCTCAAAAAGTGGACCAGCTCGATATCTTTCTGCATTTCATGGCCCAATTATTAGGACAGGATGAGGGCCCATATGCCTTGGGCCAAACGAATTACATGCTAGCCCATTGAAATTTAACTTATGTCATACACCATTTCCAATTACTAAAGCCAAGTTTTCCTCAAAAAAAAATTACTAAAGCCAAGTCATTTTGGAAAATTAAACGCAAATTTTGAAATAGAGGGTTGGCAATTTCTTTCCTGAAAACTTAAAATGTACCAACTTTTTTGGATTTTTCTAATGAAACAAAACCAAAAACCCAACCTTGATTACCACTGCTTGATAAGCAATTTTTCAGAAAAATCGATGTGTACAAGATTGCAACTGCGCGCAGTCAGCTAACTTTAAATTATTACGCAAATTATTGTGTTTTCCACGCGTAAAGCATACACATTGTCGAGGCCATCGAGGCTAGTGAGGTCAAACCTTCAACCCCCTATTTTGACCGCAGCTCACATCAGTACCATTCACACCAAAGAACATCATCATCACTATTATCATTAGGCACCTCAGCCCTAGTACGCAAGACTTATCTGCAACAATCTTTTTGATTCGTGCTATTCATGGTCTAACTTTTACTGCTCCCTCCGGTAAAAAAGGATGGTGCCTTTTGCTCTGAGTCAATAGGGTGCTATTCTAGTCTGCTGAATTCCAGAACCATATTTTCAAATGTGGGAGGCTCAAATGAGTGGAATATTTAATTATATTACTAAAGGCATGTTTGGATCGACCCAACTAAGATTTAGCTAACAAAAATATCAAAGCTAAAATTTTGTCACATAAAAATATTCCTAGCTAAATTTTAGTTTGGATTCTCTAGCTAATAGAGTTGGCTAAGCTTTAGCTCAGTTTAGCTAGGTTAAATAACTTAAACTCAGCTAAACTTTAGCACGTGTTGTAGCGAGTTTGTTTAGATCATAGCAGCTGAATTTTAGTTGATGGTGGATCGAAACAAACCCGGTAGGTAAATTATGTTGGAGTATATCGCCTAGCGGACAAGTAATCTCCCTTAGAGCTAAGACATGCTATAACTAAAAGAACATAGACTACCATATATGGAGGCAACTCAATCTATATTAAGATCTCACAGTTATAGGTAAGACTTAAAGAAACTATAAGTTTGTGTAATACAACTATGTCGGTACTATAAGTGAATTGATCTATCAACTTTATCCTTTTGGTTGAATTGATCGATGAATGGAACTCAATATAATATCGTAAACCAGAGGTCTTAAATTCAAATCCAAACACGCCGATTGAATAATACAATTGTAACCGATTCCTATTTCTACGTTTGAGACTTGATAATTACTCCCTCTATTCCAAATTATAAGTCAGCTAACATTCTTAGAAAATCAAAGCATCTCAAATTTGACCTAAAATTTATGATACCAAATAAGTATTATTAGATTCTTTATTAATAATATTTTCATAATATACCTATATGATGTCATAAATCTTTATATTTTTATTTATAATTTTAATCAAACTTAAGATGTTTTGACTCTCTAAGAAAGTTAAAATGATTTATAATTTAGAACAGAGAAAATAGTCGGTACTCTCATATGTGTCACATCCAATGCAATCTTATACATAGCATAGTTTAGCTAGTTTAGCTCGCTAGGTTCTATTGAGTCTCCGATTAGTAGAGCTTGTGTCTCGATAGCAAGAATCATACGCCAGATGAGATGTCTAGTTTCGCAGCGAAAAAAGAGCTTGACATTCCTGGTTACGATATGTTTATCCATGCCGTCTGTAAACACTTGTCAGAAGACCACACACACATCACGAACTAGGACCATGACGGATGCTTTAATTTGTTCTTTGACAATTAATTATGTGTGGGCATGTTTCCCCACCTAGAGAAAGCACATGGTTACATCTTACATGTCAGAGCTAGAGCCTCTTTGGGTTTGTCAATGATTTTGTCCTGTTTAAGTTTGAAGTAAATCCCCCACCAAATCTTCCTCACCTAAAGTCGGACAGGGATTTGTGGTGGGCCCCAGGGTTTGGCAGTCAATCAGTGTTCAGATTACAGAGTAGTACTAGTAGTAGTAGAGTTTGACAGGAAATGGTCAGCAAACTGTATCTGTTGCCGTCCCCTGTAGTACGTGGACTATTGAATTGTGCTCCTACCGGCTCCGTACCAAAATAACTGTCATTTTCTCTTCCCGAGAAATAAATACCAGTAATTTTATAAATAATAAATTTTATCTATTAGTATCATAATTAGTATCATTGAAAGATCTTTGAATTTAGTTTTTTAATAAAACTATTCAGAGATATAAATATTGCACGTATTTTCTATAAATCTTGTGGCAAAAAATCGAAAATGATATTTATTTTGGACGGAGGGAGTACTCTCCAGTATTTTGAAAACTAAAAACTGTACTACAGTCTCCAGTCTACAGCATCAGCATCTCTCGCGTTAACCGCTTGGCGTTTGCTGCTTTGCTTTGGAAGGCAGCGTGTTGACCGTCAGACAGTGGGCCCGCCACTGGTGGGGTATGGCTCTCCGTTACACGTCAGGGTAGCCGGCCGCGAATAGTTGACACAGAGCCTTGGTTGACTTTTCACGGTAGCGGTACAGATCACCAATTAATTGAAGTCTAAATTACTCTCCCTCATTAACTACTCAGAAGATTTTTCTTAAAAATAAAAAAGAAAATAGGATGCACGTTTTTTGTATGTTCATTCAAGTTCATGCAAAATCGCGCCACTGCAAATCTGTTATGAAGGAACTCGGAAAAGGCATTGTGTTTGGAAATTTCTCTCCCTTTTTTTGAGAGAGGGACAGGGTGTTGTTTGTTTCATTTTTATTTGCCTGTTTGGAAAATTTCAATCATGCGCGACATACAAAAAAAATCGCACAAAAAAAAAAAAAAAAAGGAAGAAGAAGAAGACGACCGCGTCACATTTTACACGCGGCCGGCCGTCTCGATTCTCGACTGTCGAGTCGCCGGTCTCGCCGCTACGTACGCACTGGTGCAACTACTCCCTCTCTGACTCTCGAGCCGCCAACAAAACAAAAACTTGGTCCACCAAGAAGCCGCCGTACTTGCCGCGTCCATCGCGCCGTGCGCCGCGCCGCCCCCCCCCAGTGCCCGTACCCATGCCGATCTCCTGCTCCTGCTTCGCCCGCGCCGGCGCCCGAGGTGGCGGCGGCGACGCGTCCGCGGCGCCGCCATCCTCCTCGTCGACGTCCGTCTACTGGACCCACCTCGGCGGCGTCACGCTCACGTGGTCCCGCGCACCGATCGGCCTCCTCCTGGCCGCGGAGCTCCACCTCGCGGGGCACGGGCACGACGGCGAGGACGACGAGGACGGCACGACGCCCGCGCGGTTCGCGCTCCGGCCGTGGCTCCCGTGGCGGCGGCGCGGGTCCAAGCGGTTCTCCGCGCCCGGTGGCCGCGCCGTCACGTTCTCGTGGGACCTGTCGCGCGCGCGCTTCGCCGCCACGGGGCGCCGGCCGGAGCCCGTGTCCCGGTACTCCCTGCACGTGTCGGTGGACGGCGAGCTCGCTCTGGCCGTCGGTGACCACGCGCCCCGCCTCGCGTCGGCGTCCGCGGGGGCGGGGCTCCTCCTCTCCCGCCGGGAGAACGCCGTCGTTCCCGACGACGGCCGAGGCGAGGCCTACTCGACCACCGTCAGCGTCGCGGGCGAGAGGCACGACGTGTCCCTCGCCGTCGAGGGGTCCACCATGTGGGTCGCCGTCGACGGCGAGAAGGCGCTCCAGGTGCGCCGGCTCCGGTGGAAGTTCCGCGGCAGCGAGAGGCTGGACCTCCCCAGCGGCCGCATCCGCGTCACGTGGGACCTCCACGGCTGGCTCTTCTGCCCGGACGACAACGCGGCCGCCGTCTTCGTCCTCCGGTTCGAAACCTCCGGCGCGGACGACAAGGACGACGACGTGGACGAGGATGGCGGCGCCAGCCCCACGTGCTGAGGCAGGGTTCGTTCAGTTTCAGGAACCACCAGGCACACGGCGGCGGCGGCGGCGAGAGCTGGTACAGCAGCGACAGCGATAGGACGAAGGGGTGGAGGCGCGCGGCCCGTTCAGGTCGGGCTCGGACACGTCGCCGTCGGTGTCGGTGGCGTCGACGTCCGCGGCGTCGTCGGCCGGCAGCGTGGCCACGGTGTCGGAGTGGGCGGCCGCCGAGGAGGCGGCGGCGCTCAAGGACGGCGGTGGGTTCTCCCTCGTCGTCCAGCTCTGGAAGAAGAGGAGATAGTGGTAAGTGCGTCGCCACCAGCCCATTGCATTGCATGGAAGAAAATCGATGGATCGATCGTGCTTGGAATTTGGAAACCAATGCATGTCAAAGATTTTGTCAAACTGGATGAACAATCTGCGATCGAGTAAAGTTTTTGATCCGTCGTGCTCGTGTATGCGATTCGGTCCATAAATTGGAAGGGCAACGAATTCAAAACTTGGCGATTTGTTCTGATTCTCTTTTGCCTGTTTAATTCAACTGAGAATGGATATTGTTTGTGATGCAGCTTTTAAACCTTTTGCCATAAGTCGTTTTTGTAGCAGTGCATTAGCTTTGGATTGCACTTGACTCCGTCGCAAGCACTAGTTGTGCTGTGACTAAGAAAAAATCAAGAACCACGACCATTGGCGGTGCGTTGTTCTGTTTTTGTAGAGTAATGAAATTTCCCCTCAAGCCTCATCTGCTCTCACCCGATTCACCGGATATTAGAGAACCTTGTAACTCTATGTACGAAAATCTAATTTATAATTTAGGTAAAATGCTAAAAAATATTCTATTTTAAGTTTAATGAGATTTTATTTATAGAAAAGAGCATAAATATTTATGGCACCAAATTACCGTAAATAGATATAGTCAAATATACTTTCATAGTATATCTGTTTAATGCCATAGATGTTATTTTTTAAAAAAATAGGTAAACTTAAACTAGTCTGACTTGCAACAATTTTAGAAATTGATAGGCCTAACGAGAGAATAAGCGGCCTAGTTATGGCTATGGGCGCTGGCCTAACGAGAGAATAAGCGGCCTAGTTATGGCTATGGGCGCAAGGGAGCGACGGTGAGGCAGCACCCCGTAGCTATGGGCAGTGTCGACCCAAGGGCGAGAGGAAGCTACTGGTGTGGGAAGGGGTAGTGAGCACAAACTCAATGGCGCCAATGCAGATTAGCACTGGGGATGAGAGGAAGTTAACGCCTTGTTCAGTTTGAAACTTTTTTCAATCTGAATTCCTGTAGCACTTTCGTTTGTATTTGGCAAATATTGTCCAATCGTGGCCCAACTAGGCTCAAAAGATTCGTCTCGTGATTTATAACTAAACTGTGTAATTAGTTATTTTTTTTACTAATATTTAATGCTTCATATATGCGGATAGAAATTGATGTGATGGGAAAGTTGCATGAAAGTTGCATGAAAGTTGCAACTTTCATTGGAAGAGAACAAGGCCTAAATGTAGTAGTGGAGAGTGTATTGTTGTGGCGCCTACATAGAAGATAGAGGGTGTTGGAATGAGGAAAAAGAGAAGACACAAGATATTGGATGAAGAATCAATGGCTCGTATTAGTTGTATGAGGAAAACTTAATTTTCTCAACATTCTTTAATAAGCGGTTGCAGTAGCTGCAACCATTTATTCTTGTAGCCGAACAGACTGATAATATTTTTTAGTTGAAAATGTTGCTCCAATCGCCCATAAATATAAGGGATCGTACGTTTTTTTAGTGCCAATTCAAGGTAGGTAAGAAAAGTCAAATGTACCTCCACATCAAAGCAAAAGTGTTGAATCTTTGATTTGATTGGACCAAATATGAGGAAAGAAAGAAAGAGGTGGGAGAGATACATTCATTAATGATGAAGGAGTCTTAATTTACCCTAAATCCATTACATTTAGGGTGGGCAAACTTCAATCATCTCTTATACTATTTGGATGTACTAGTAAGTCGGAGTACGCCTCTCTACCAGGAGACAAGAGAACCTACTGCATCATCCAAAATATATGGCGGCTGTCGGTACATTTTCCGTGAATGAAGCGTAAAGATACACTGTTTATTTTGTTCCCTTCCAATGTCGCTCGTAGCAGTAGTGTGGCAGTGATGGCGTATGACGTGGGATCGCCGTCATCTGTGATTAGTAGTAAAATTCACTTCCGCGTGTAGAGGTTTCGACACTCTAGCACTCTACAGTCTACGTCGTGTTTTTGGCTGTACTACACACTCAACAGCGACGTATACGTGCCCTTTACTGTCTTTCTGGAACGACAGAGATCGATGGCCGCCGGCTGCATGTCACTGCGTCGATATTCAAATGAAATCCGATGGTCCGTGGGTCTTCCCGAGCAACGTCGATATTCAAATGAAATCCGATGGTCCGTGGGTCTTCCCGAGCAAAACAAAAAACTAAACCTTACTTTGATCTGCAAACCCGTTCGTATGGTATGGTGTTGACGTGTTGTATGATCCGCAGCCGGCAGAGGCGACCTCCTAGTATATTTTTGCTTGAAAAAAAGGTGCAACGCAAGTATCGGCCTCCATGACTTCCCGCCGTCTGACCAGGCGGAGGCGGCTCGAGTGAACGCACGACCGGACCGCTGTGCCATTTTTTGGTGTGCTCGACTGCTCGTGCTCCCGCCACATTTCCTTCTCTACTCTAGTCGGTAAGTTCATTAGAAAAGGTTTTCTTTCCATTCTCATGAAAGATGATCCACAGAGGAATGAATGTAAATCGGGATCGGTTCGGTCGGGGGGAGAATGTGAGCTGGCGCCCACCCTGCCCCCGTCGTCGCCCGGCCGCCAGGCTTCCCCGCCCCCCACTCGCGGGACTCTCTGGCTAAGTCTGCACCGCGCGGGTTGTTCATGGAGCCTGGGTCCTGCTCCCGCATGTCCTGGGCAGATGTGGTCGGCGCCGAGGAGGCCTCCCTCCTCCGTCGTGCGAGCCCGGCCGGCTTCCGCCCACCGCCCCGCTCTCGGCTGCAGCCAGGGCTGCATTGGTCTTACAGGCCAGCTCCCTCAACCCGGCGCTGAGCCCCTCACAGGCTCTCGGGGGTTGTCGGGGGCACGGCTATGCTTCTCCGACTCTGAGGCCTCCCTCGGCCCGAGCACGAGGGGTCCCCGCCCCCGGGCAGCGCCCCCGCCGCCCGCGCGGCCTCGGGCTTGCTGCCGGCGCCCGGCGTCGTCGTCGGCAGCGGGCGCGTGCGGTCCACCGCCCCCGCCGCTGCCGCCCCCTCCCGCGCACCGCCTGGTCTCCGTGGTCGTGCAACCCCGCGTCATCCTCCCAGCCGGGCGGAGGGGTTCGGGTGGTGCGATCGCCGTCGTTGGCGTCGCTTGTTTGCCGAGCCTCGGCACCCGGTGCCTGAAAACCTCCATGGAAAATGTTTCAATTGCCTCTCCGTCAACCATGTCAAGGCGGATTGCACGAGCCCCCTCCCCCCCCGCTACTTCAAGCGCTTGGAGGCGGCCACCGAGCTGGACTGGACCCCGCCCCTTCCGGCGGCCGTGCTATGGGGCCCAAGCGCGGCGCCCCCCCAACCGCCTCGGCTCGCGCGGCCGCCCGGTGCCACCCTCGCCCCGCTCCGCCGGGCTGATACCATCTCGGCTGCCTCGGCCTCCACCGGGCGGGGCCTGCTCTGTACCACACAATGCGTGCGCCCCCGTCGCTGAGCCCTTTCTTTGCTTTGCATCCGCCCGTGGGCACATGGTCGGGCGGCGGATCGGCCTGCCCGAATGCTGCCGCATGCAGCCGATCGTGCGGGCCCGGCGGACTCTGCCCGGGTGACGCGGGCGGTGCGGGGCCTTTCCCGCGCCGCCTCCGTCGAACCCGGCCGGGGCTACCCACAGGCTCTCTCGCTGGGCTACGGAGCCGCCGGTGTCTCCGGCTGCCAGGCCAAGGACCCTCTTCTTGCGCTCGTCGTGTCGTGCCCCTTCGCCCTAGCATTCAGGCGGCGGAAGAGGCGCTCTCCATGGCTCTTCTCGCGATGGTCGTGGGCACGGACCTCCGGTCACGCCAGCTATGGTGCGCCATTACCTCTGGAGCACTTTGACATCCCGGAGGATCAGTTCACCGTGCGGCGCACTAGGCCCGACGACTTTCTGGTTCGTTTCTCCAGGCAGGCGGACCTGGATCGTGTTCTGTCCTCCCCACCACCCCACCGAGCCCCCTTCACCCTGCGGTGGCGTCACTGGCATTGTCTAATTATGGGCTCTGCTGGGGCGTTCCGTTTTCAGGTGCTCGTCGCCATGCGTGGGATTCCGTCTCATGCCCGCTCCGCGGAAGTGGCGTAGATTCTGCTCGGCTCGTCGTGCGCCAAGGTCGAGATCGCCGGGGACGGGGTGGTCGATGACCCCGAGGATGAGCGTGAGCTGTTCGTCACCGCCTGGTGTGCCCACCTGGACCTCCTCTCGGACGAGATGATCATGGCGATTCCGGACCCGGACGAGGAGCATGATGCTGGCCCGCCGCTCTTCCTACGCCCCTGGGAGATCATCCACACCGAGGCGCCGGCCATGAGGTATCTGATTCACATTCGTCTGGTTGAATTTCAGGATTGGCATACTCCGCCGCCTTTGGACGACGACGACGACCCCGGCCGCCATGACTCTGACTCCGACAATGGTGATAGTAACTACAATGGTTACTGGCCTTGGTGTCGTCGAGTCGGCGGCGGCGGCGGCCGTCCATGGACGACACGCTATGGTGGCGGTGCCGACCCATGGCTCGGTCGTGGCTCCGGATTCGCGCCACGTCAGCAGCCGGCCATCGTGGTGGGCCACTTCCTCTGCCCCGTCGTGACGACCTCACGCTCAGCACGCATGGTGGGAGCCCCATGCCGTGCGCCACGCCCTGCGCCCGGCGGCGGCCAGATTCTGGGCGGGAACCCGTGCGGCCGGGTTCCCGTGGCAGCGGCAGGGGCTATCCTCTGCACCCGTTCACTCTCTCCTGTCAGGATAACGGCGTGCGACCCCATGCACGCAGAGGCGTCGGCCTGCATGCCGCTGCAACCCAATCCATGCGTGGTCGTGGTCCTGCTGCACTCGGTCGATCGCGACCCGCGAGCGCGCCAGTACATCATGACCCCATGGCTCGTATCTTTGTGCTATCTCATCGATGGGGACGTTGGTCGGGTCGTGGGCCATTCTCTCAGGCCAGGCCTGGTCACTGATGGGCCGTCCTTCCTGTTCGCTCCAAGCCGCGGCGACTCATGCATGCGGCCTGCGAGCGCGGGCAGGGCCTTCTATGGGCCTATGTGCAAGTTGTCATCGCTCGGAGGGCCTTCGCCGCCCCTGGCCGACCTATTGCCGTCGCCGGGTGCTGATCGCAGCGCCTGTCAAACCAACTCACCACCCGTGGTTCCCATGGATACCTGCATCACCCCGTCGCCAGCGGACTTCGTCGCCTCGTTCCGTAAACCTCTGCAACAGCCACTACTCTCCACGCCTAAGCCGCGCCTGGCTAAGACGAGACTCAGCGTCAATGACGATGACACGATGTTGCCCAAAGCGCACACAAGCTATTTGGCTCACCACAAATTTAGCGGTGTGGCAATTGAACCGAACTAAATTAATACACTCACAATAGTACTTGTCTTCTATTAGAAACTAAGTACCCAAAGGAGCGCACTAATTCAAAAGCCCACGGATGAATCGAGCACAAGCTGAACCTACAACAAGGGAGAACTCAATAAACCACAAATTTATCCCGACTCTCAAGGGATACATATTTCTGAGTTATTAAGCATAAGTCCTTACCATTCAAGTTGTTGTGGAAGTTCCATAGCTAATCATACTATGTAAGTTATATGCAAGCATGTGGTAAAAGTAAGTGTTGGCATTAAATCAATTTGCCCGGTAGGTGCAAAATACAAAATCGGAGCGTGTCGGATGAGACCCGGCAGTTCGTATATATACCACCACGAAGCCACTTACGGCGACATACGGCTATAGAAGGCATGCGCCAATCATGCATACGATTCATTCGGCTAATATGAGGGTGAAACACGTAATGCATTGATTGCCGAACATGCATGTATGAGAAGACATGTTTGAACAAGTGAAAGTTAACTACAATTGAAGCATAACCAAGCTCGGCAATACGGTAGACTTCGGGGTCCATGAAGAAGGAACATACAAATTATCACGACTAAACTAATCAAAGACACGCATCTGCGCATACGATACCCGATCCTATCAAAGTCTAAGCGTTTCTAACATGCAAGAACCCGCAACATGTAACAATCTAGATTGATCTAATTCGACTACGTAAGCATACGATCTATTTATCATGATAATATAAGAGTAAAGAACATTAGAGAGCAAATAGATCTATAAAATAAGAAGCGAAACCGATCAAATCTAGATTGGGCAAAAAAGTGTTACAAATAAATAAAATATTAAAGTCATGCAACACGTGATAACTTAATGAATCTACTAGATCTTGCCAAATCTAATAGAGCCGATAACTAATCCTTGAGCGGATCTAGCTTTGCCGCCGACTCACGATCTAACCAAGAATCGATAACTATCTTGCCTCGCTAAGCTATCAAGCGGGCGCTTTGCCGCCGCGGCCATCTAGTCGAGATAGACAAAGCATAAGCAAAGACTTCTTGATCATCAAGTAGGCGCTGCCGCCGCGGCCATCCCATCGAGGCGAACAAGACTACTTGCATCAAGATCTAAATCCACCGCATGATACTAGACATGATAGCAAGGTTGCGGGAACTTACGGAGGTCGGCGGATCGATTGGCTCCTCTCGAAGAACTTCGGCGACACGACAAAAGGGACTCGAAAAGCGTGGCGCGGGGCGGTTGTATTGATTTGATTGTGTATATCCTTTACAATGGTCGGGGGTCTATATTTATACCACTGGACATAACATGAATCCTAAGAGATTACGACGTACACAATATGTTAAAGGTAACTCAAAAGTATGGCGAGACTCTTGCTATAATTCTCCTCGGAATCCTTGATCATCGCTTTTCTCCTTCTATTCGGCTTCTTGCTTGCCACCTTTCGCTTCCCGAATGGAGCCACTTGTCTTCAAAGATAGCCGACCGCACCAATGCTTGCCGAATCACCCGAGTCAATTGCACATACGCTTGCCGAATAGCTCAAAGTTAGCCGACCGCGCTCTCATTTGCCGAGCAGCGTTGGATTTACGCTTTCTCATAGATTTTTACCGAATCGGCCCACTGTCATTGGTCTTTACCAAAATCCGGTGTTAACACATGCCCCCTCAATTTCGGGATAAAAGTGATTTTGTTCGAAATTGAACCTGACTCTCTTCTCATCTAGGTCAACCTTTGTTCAAATCCGCGGCCGCCATTCAAAAACCCGATTCTTCCTCGTTCGGTTCGAGCTTACTTCCAATCCCCAATGGCAACCCTTGATGGAGTTCGGAGGTATCTTCGATTCCTTTCATGTATTCGGCAATTTCTTTCCTTGGTTTTTCACTTTTTCGATTCTTTTTTCGGCCGTTCCACTCTTACGAAGGAATATAAGGATGAAATTTTGATTCCTTATCTTTGCGAACCACGATTCGTACTTCTTGGGTCGATGGGAGATCCCAATCAATCGAATTTGTGGAGAAAAGAAACTTTGAGGATCCCCTTCAAATCCGGAGTAGTTTCCCGAACCGATGGCCAAACACTTTCAAAACACGGCCTTTCCCTCCGATTTACGGATGGCGGAAGTGGTACCAAGGATCTTGAACAAGAGCGGCGATCCTTTGGGACTCCCGGATATCGGCATTGCTTGGAGTTATCTCTTTCGGGAACACTTGAATGATTCTCTTTTGATAGCGACTTCCCACTTTTGGTGCGATGCTACTAATTCTTTCATCTTCGGCCATGGCCCGATGTCTTTTACTTTGGCCGACGTTTTCATGATGGCAGGGCCTCAATGTAGCGGAGCCAACATACCCTTCTAAATACAAGCACGGCGGCAACGAGCGATCAAATCGGGAAGCGGGTGGACCAAATATATCCAGGACTTACATGTCCACGGGATACATTGACAACAAGGAATATAAAGCTTTCTGAACATGTGGCTCTGCGGGGTTTTTGTTTTTTGTGGCAAATCAATGAGCCAACTCTCAATCACATGGTGATGGCCGGGAGGCTGGCTGCGGGGAACTTTAATTCCTACGGGCAAATATCTTACGGGGGCTGTCTATCACATGATGCATCGGATCATTGTTCGAATCGTCAACATGGGGAAATTCATTGTGTAAATGGTCCACGGTGGTTTGTGCGGATGTGGCTACAATTGTACATGCACCGGATAGTCTCAGTGGACCTTAACACTTTGGGTTTTCCTTACATCAATGATGATGAGGGCGGCCAAATGAAAGAGGCTTGTCAAACTTATGGAGAAGCGGCGGCTGCCATCACCATTGATATAGATCTTGGCCATCTATTCAAGCTATTCTTTAAGGGCTTCAATCATGTGATATGGCTCCCTTATAGAAAAGTGACACTTTGACTACGCCTTGCAAATTCAGTATGAGTCAAAGCTGCTTTCGAGATAGGGTTGCTACAAAGATCTTCAATTCTTTCATTAAGCCACGTGTCTTTGCCGGAGAGTTTCATCATGGGAGGTTCTTTGAATCCTTCCTATGAATTTTATAACCCAAACATGTTTGCCGGGCAATTGGGTTGTGGGCAAGCTGCCCCCAAGGCTGTTTTTTTCTCAACCATCATAAGGCCCGGAGAGAATAGGAGATGAAATGGAGGCCAAAAGGGTTTTTGAGCTTGGATGGGATCTGCGAGAATTCATGCCCTTACCTTTGGGATTAATAGAAGCTGCTCATCCTTTGTTTTTCTCTTGGTGGCAAGAGTGGCGTGCCCATATTTTTTAACATATCGATTGCACCCTTTGTGTCAAGATTTGTATGCTCAATTTGATTACGACGGTGAGGTAACTTTCTTCATACTCACAATTACCTTTTTCGACTTTGTTTTAAATTTCAGTATTGTCTTGTTTTTTTGCGGGATCCAGAGCCTACCCCTCCTTCACAAGTAGTCCAATATTACCAAAATTTGGACCCATCCACGCCTTAGGTTTTAATGCTCCATCCACGGCAACCCTCATGAAAACACCGGTAGCTGCGGGTGCGGCTTCTTCGAAAAGGAGAAGGCAAGAGGAAAGCTATTCTTGGATCAAGCAAGAGATGTTAATGTGCCCGGAAGAACAAGATCCAAGAAGGCTAAGCTCTCTCCCAAGGTATACTCTTGGTCGGTTTTGTTACGAACCATGATGGGGCTTATTTTACTTATTATATATTTTCTTTCGACCCGCAGTCGGGCCTTCAAAATCAGCCAATGTGTTGAGAATTACGAAACATCTTCTCGGGCTCACGAAGATGTTGAAACCCAAGAAGGAAGATGCAGAAATTCAAGAGTCCACTTGGCCATACGGTGATTACCTTCTTAGCGATTGTTCCCCTTTTTTTGCACCAAATGAACTGATTTTGCTACTTGATACTCGAAGCGAGATCATTCCTTGGATAAAATGGCGAGAAGAATCTCCTCCTCATGCTTCTATTGATAGTGCAGAAATTCATGAGGCTATTGGTCATATTGGTAATAATGTTTTCTACATATTTTCTCTTCTTTCTTACGCCAAGGTTTATCTCTTGCACTTTGCATCTCATTACTTATTTTCGGATGATGATCTCTTGGATGACATAGCGAAAGGATCTTCCCCTCATCGGGCTTCAAGTTCATCTTCTCACGGGCATTCGGCTAAGCCCTCAATCAAGCCGGGGCGAGGAATCAACTTTGAAGAAGCTTACGCACAAAAGGTAATACTTTATTTTATTGATCTCTCAAATAATTCTGATCAATCGGCTAATGGTTCTCCTTCTTAAAGGATGATGCTAAGCCGGTTGTCGGCTACTCTTTCACCATTGAAGAGTACATTAATGAGGGTGGTGAAGAGGCTACTTCTCGGCCGAGAGGTTATCGGCCAGAGAACCAAGCTCGGCTAAAGGAGATATCCCTCTTCTTGGCCAAAGATATAAATGCTCTTGTTCAAGATGCGGACCCGATAAGAAAGCTGGTTGAGCTTATTGACCAAGATATCCCTCAACTCTCAAGGTCTCTCTAGAATGCGCAACTCATCTTGATGATCACCTTGGCAAGGTCGGGAGAGCAAAAGCGGGGAACATAGCCTCTAGAGCCGCTCTGCAAAATGATAATCGGCGAAAAAGCATCAAGTTAAAGAAGCGCACTCTCGGATCCGGTACTGCTAAGCGGTCTTTGGTAACTCTGGAACTGAGCGGTAGCCATGGAGGAGGAAAAGGCCGGGTTGGAAGCTCAATTGGCTCAATTGAATGTGAGAATCAATCTCACAAAGATAAAATTGCCACCTTGCCGAACTCTATAGATGCGGCCAAAACAAAGATATCATCATCGTCATCAAGGAGCATCGGCGAGATCAAAACCGGGCTTACGAGAATCCGAGTTAGAGGGGCGATGACAAGAAGGTGCTAGAAGAAGTCGGCCGAATTAGGGATGATGTCATAGAGCGCAATCAAACTGTTCTTAAATGAGTAAAACATTCGACTTGTAACACCTTTGTGATTTTTAAACAATTGTATTCCTTGTTGTGCTTTGGTCTTTTCCATTCTTGTCGTTGATGACATAGCCGAATGTTTTTAAGCTTCCCGAATAGACAGGGCGGCCATCATTGCGGATTTCCCGATCGGAAGGATTAGTCGATTCCTACGAACCGTCGTTTTTCGATTTAGCCGAGCTTGGCCCGGTCCGTGCGGCCCAAAAGAAAGTAAACCCTACTTTGTCGTTTGGTATACTCAGGAGTTAGTGCGCCACGAACTCCATTTTGGCCTATAAATAAAGCCCTCTTCCGGCTTCCACCACCATCGCCCGGTTAGCATTCATCATCATCTTCTCATCTTCTCGCCCGAAACCTTTAGGAAGAAAACCCCACCTCCAAATCACCAATGTCGGCGCCGGTGACCATGGGAAGCGTCTGCGGAGGGGGAGGCGGGAGGGAGGGGGGGGCGCGGCGTCGGCAACGCCATGGGTAAAATCAATCTGCCATCTTCGTGTGTTCTTGCTCACTTTGTTCATCTTCTAACCCTTGGTTCTTCCTCTTCCTCGGGCCGCGAGTCATCATCGGGGCAATACCACCTTCTTCCCCCAATGGTGGTGACTCAGCCGGGGCACCTCCGACCAACCGGTCTCCGTCTCCGGCTCCTCGAGTTCGTCGAGCTCTTACGAGTCCGACAACTCATACAACGCCAACCCTTGGGGTCGGGCGGAATCGGAGGCGAGGACCCTTTGTACATTCATGAGGGGCGCTCGGTTCCGCAAGGAAAGGGATGAAGCCCGGACCGAGCTGGGCGGCGTCTCCAAGCGATTCGGCATTGCGCAAGCCGAATGGGAGGATCGGCGCAAGCGATTCTGCGGCGCCATCAGCTTTGTTCGGTATCCTCACATAGATTTCTTTTTCTCTCAATCCTCTTATTTGTCTTGATTAACTTTTCATCTTTCGGCACTCTGCGGGAGAAACGATCGGTTGAAGGCGGCGGCGACCGGGCGGTGACAAGGTGAATGCCGGGGGAGAAACTCACGAGGCACGCTGGATGCCATGGATGGCCGTGTTGATCGGGCCGTCATCCAAAGGTGTCCACCTTGGCGTGTCCCTCGGCTTTGGCGGCGATGTCCTCTCGCACCAATGAGGACTATTACATTCGGGCCGTTGGCTTTGCGGGGAGGTCATCCTCACGAGGTGGAGGACATCGAGGAGGCATTTGGAGCTCTACGGGGACCATGCTCTTGCCCTTGCCGAATCCACCAATCCCCAATCTGTTCTTAATAAGTTGTTCGGGGAGTAGTTTGTAACTAGGGATTGATCGTGAATAATGAAATCATCTTACGAGAATGTGTCTTGTTTATGATCTTGTGTTGATTGCCAAATGAATGTCTTGATGTCCTCTCTCGATTCGAAGCAGTTCTTGAGTGATTTTCCCGAATGCGGTGACATCACTTTAGTCGATTAGATCTTAGTCTTACGCCACAAGCGATTTGACGAGTCAGCGGCGGTATCATTCGGGATCTCATCTTTCTCTTTTCCCGATAAACCAACCAATCGAAATGTTGAGGTCAACATAAGATCATTCGGTTATATTTTGAGCGAAGGCGACACGAATCGTATCGGCTATTTACCAACTTCATATTTTTTTCACTAAAAGGCGATGTTATCTCATCGGTTTGTTTTTGATTCAAATTCTCTTTTCGAACCAACCCGATCTTTGGGGTAATATTTTTTAAGATATCGTCCGTTGATAGCTCGGTAAATTCTTCCCCAAACAAAGTCTTCAAAATATATGCATTGCCGGGCACGCATTTTTCTACCGAAAGGGCCCTTCCCAATTTGGAGACCACTTGCCGAATGCCTATCTTTCGATCAATCGGCGGTATAGTTTTCCAAACCGGGTCACCTTCAAAAATTGCTTTTCTCTAACTTTCTTGTTATAATACCGGGCAACACGTATTTTATTCTTCTCAATATTTTCCAATGCCTTGAGGCGAATAAAATGTAAATCTTCAATTCATCTATCATCAAATTTGTATAATCTTCTTTTTCCAAATCTTTTTTGCAACATAACTCTTCTTGAACCCGATTGCAATTCCCATGGTAAGGCGACATGATGCCCGTAAACCAATTCATAAGGAGATGTTTGAGTTGACCCATGACAAGCCATCCGATAAGCCCACAATGCTTCATTGAGAACCGAATGCCATCTCTTTGGTTTCTCATCAATCTTCTTTTGAATGATCTTGATCATAATCTTATTGGATGCTACGCTTGCCCATTGGCTTGTGCATAATAAGGAGAAAAATTATACGACTTGATCCCCATGTCTTCGGCAAAGTCGCAAAATTCGAAGAAGTAAACTGCGGGTTCCTTGATCGGTTGTTATAGTTTGAGGATCCCAAACCTATAAATTATATGCTCTTTAACAAAACTGATCATATTTTTACGATGTAACTTTCTTCAAAGGAATAGCTTCGACCCACTTGGTAAAATAATCCGTGGCCAAGAGCACAAACTTATGTCCTTTGCTAGAAGGAGGATGTATCGACCAATTAAATCTATGCCCCATCCTCTAAATGGCCAAGGTTTGATTATTGGGTTCATAACGAATCTTTGGAGCCTTTTGAATATTGCCAAATTTTTGACAATCATGACATCCTTTATAATAGTCAAAGCAATCTTCCGGCATAGTTGGCCAAAAATAACCGGTTCTCGAATTATCCATTTCATTCGGTAAGGCGATTGATGTGCACCACATAATCCTTCATGCACTTCATACATCACCTTTACGGCCTCTTCTTGGCTTAGACACTTGAGCAATACTCCATCTATAGATTTGTAATACAAGTGATCATTGAGAAGGACGAACTTAAGGGCTTTGTACACGAGCTTTTCGGGTAACTTTCTGCGATGGATCCTTGGATATTTGATGATTTCATGCCTCCAATCGCCAACCACACATTCGGCATCGGAATATTCTCTCCTATAGTGAAGACTTCTTGATTTTCACGATATCGAAGCGTTTGGGCCAACCTATTTGCTTCTTCATTATGCCCCCCCTAGGGATATGATGCAAGGTTGCTACCAGAAAGCTTTTTAAAAGTTCCCGGCATTCCTCATAGTATTCTCTTAGCGCGTCATTCTTACACTCATATTGGCCAATCAAGCTGGTTGATCACCCATTTCGAGTCTCCAAAAGATTTCAACGGCGGCGGCTTTTATCTCTACAAGAAGCCGAAGCCCTCTAAGCAATGCTTCATACTACTGCTTGATTGTTAGTCACATGAAATTCAATGGGAATAGCATACTCAAAAGTTATTCCCGTGGAGAAACTAATAGAATGCCGGCGCCCCCACCTTTCTTTGCGGGATGAACCATCGAAAAATAGAGTCAAGGTACAATGCCTACTATCTTGGTGCTAAGGTCATGATGTTGCGTAATAAAATCAGCAATAATTTGACCCTTCAACTTTGCTTTTGCCGATTCGTATTTTAAATCAAATTCCGACAAAGCTAAAATCCATTTGCCAATTCTTCCATTTAAAATTGGCATTGACAACATATGTTTGATCACATCATGACTTGAAATAATCACGCATTCGGCTTTTAATAAATAATGCGAGAAGCTTGGTACATGAGTAATACACACATAAGCATAATTTTTTCCATAGCCGAATATCTTGTCTGGGGTCTAACGACTTTTCGGCTAAGATAAGCTATGACTCGCTCCTTCCCTTCATACTCTTGCATGAGGGCCGATCCTATCGTTAGGGTATCGGCCGCCCGCGTTACAACTTGAAAGGCTTGTTAAGTTGTGGAGGTACCAAAACTGGTGGTGCCTTCATGTATTCTTTAATTTCATCAAAAGCCTTTTTTGTTGCACGTCACCCCATACAAATTCTTGATTCCTCTTGAGCTTTAATAATGGAGAAAAGGGCAAGATTCTCTCGATAAATTGGAAATGAACCTTCTTACGAAATTGATCTTGCCGAGCGAGGGCTGTAATTTCTGTGAGATTAGTTGGGGGAACAACTTTATCTATTGCCTCCATGCTCTTTTTTTTTCCAACTTCAATTCCTCCTTTATGAATAAGGAATCCCAAGAACTCACGGTGACACTCAGAAAGCACATTTGTTTGGATTCATCTTCAAACCATGTTTTCTAGTGCATTCCAAAGTTCTTCTTAGATCGGCTAAGTGTCTCTCATAGTCTTTAGATTTGACTACTACGTCATCAATGTAGATCTCCACAATTTTGCCGATCAACTCATGAAATATGTAATTCATGGCTCTTTGATAAGTTGCACCGGCATTCTTCAATCAAACGTCATTACAATCCATTCAAATAAACCAATGTGGCGGGGGCATCTAAAAGCCGTTTTTGAAATATCTTCTATTGCCATGAAGATCGATTATAGCCAGACATTACCATCCATAAAACTAATGACTTCATACCCATTTGCTGCGTCTACTAACAAATCGGCAATTGGCATCGGATACCCATCCATTGGAGTGGCCTTGTTAAGATCTCTAAAGTCTATACAAACTCTCATCTTCCCATTCTTCTTGTAAGCGGGGAACTATATTCGAAATCAATCTGCGTACACTGCACGGCGAATGAAGTTTGCTTCCAATAGCCTTTCAATCTCCTTCTTCACATCGGCCGATTACCTCTTCTTTATAGATCTTCCTCGGAGGTTGTTTATAGGGTCGATACCCGACTTAATAGGTAATCGATGTTCAACAATAGAAACGATCTAGTCCGGGCATCTACGTATAATCCCAAGCAAAGCAATCTTTAAACTCCTTAAGAAGATTTACTAATTGTTCTCTATATTACGGACTCAAATTTGCACTAATGTACATCGGCCTTGATTTGGAATCATCGCCAACATTTATCTCTTCTAATTTGTCGGCCGACATAAAACCGTGTCCCAACTTTCCTTTGTTGCCATCGATTGGGTTACCCATCAAAAATTCTTTGTTCGAGCCATTTGCTTGGATCGGTTTGTTGATCCTTGTTGAATACATTAACGGGACCTTCTTTCCATACTTTGCGGAGAAACAATCAACACCATCATATTCCCGATAAAGGCGGCTCGAAAGCGACCACACTTACCGAATCATCGGCATGTATGATCTCCACGTCATCCCCTATCCATTGAATAAGGATTTGGTGCATGGTTGAAGGAATACGACAATTAGCATGAATCCGGTCTCTCCCAAGAAGCAAAGCTGTATGCCCCCTTGCCGTCAATGACGAAGAAGTAGTGATCGGGGTTTTAGACCCAATCATCAACTCAACATGCCGCGGCTCCTCGAGTGTCGGAAGGATTGCCCGACAAAGTCTCTAAGGATCATGTCGGTTTTAAGCAAATCTTCATCCGTCATCCCGAGCTTTCTAAGCGTGGAATATGGCATTATATTGATAGCGGCTCCTCCATCAACAAACATCTTGGTCGAGGCTTCCCATTGGCGTATCCTTTCACGTAAAAGCGGTTTCAAGTGGCGATGTTTGGCCGGCTTGTCAAAAGTTGCTTGTCGTGTTAGTATAAGGCTGAGCCATTAGATCTTGAAACTCACTTTCATCAAAATCGAGAATAAATCTCCTCTTGTACTTCTTGATTGTCGGGGAGCTATGAATTCGATGGGAGGAAGAAAGCCATGCATGCATCACCCGAAGGACCCTTCTCATCGGATTTCTTCTTTGGGCGCCATTCCTTCTTCTCTTACTGCGGCGGCTTTGCTCCGGCTCTTTATTTCTCAACCGCTTTGCACTCTTCTCTTCGACTTTTCCTCAACCACGGAGGGCACCATTGCCCTTTACGCCATCTATATCCATGAGTATTTCCTTCCTCATCGTACTCTTGGGGATGAACCCAATGCTGATCCAGCGAATCTCTTCCTCGATGATCAAAGTCATTTAATTTTATCGCCCCGTCGTCCTCGGGAAATTGAACTCCAAGTCTTTCATGGGCTGGTCGGTTGACTTCGAGGCGCTTTTGTAGCCATATCTTGATCACTTTGCATTACGGGCAATTGTTTCTAGCGAGGCGACTTCAAGCCTTCATTCAACAATGCTTAAAGAATGAACAACCCCAATGAGGCTGTTCTAGTTCCCTCATGTGTTCTTCTTGTTCTCGGTGGTACATCTCTTCTTCATATCTCCACCGTTCTTCTAAGAACTTTTGTTCTTCATAATATTCTTGCTCTTCTTTGCCTCGCCATTTATTCGACAAGATTCGTGATGTCACCCTTGGCACGGATGTTTCACCTCTTTTTGGTTCGGCTATTTTTTTTGAACCGAACTTTCTCTTTCAATTCTTCAGCGATGTCACGTCGGTTGGGGTCTCTGATTACCATTTTTCTTAGCTCTTTCGATGTCAACACTTTCATCTTTCCCTTGCCTTTTAGGGTCATCTGCGAGACCATTCCGACGAGAGAAAGAAATCATGTTACGAGGGAAAGGTTTGCCATCAATCTTCATCTTGCCATCAAATTTCAGATGCCCCTCTGAATTGCCTTACGAATCGAACTCTAAATACTCGGCAATCATTGATGGAGTGAGAATTAGTGTTATGATAACCACAATATCTCTTATCTTTCACCCCTTCGAGGGCGTAGCATGGGATGTCCCTCGGTAGCTTGATCGTCCTTCCCTCACCAACGGATCAAAAAGTTTATCGATTTGGACACATCAAAATCATAAGTCCCCTTTTGTTGTTTCAGCCACCGTGACTTACTTGGGTAGGCTCTTTGTCCCAAGTCAACTTCATTTGCGACTATTTCATCTTCATCCTCGTACTCGGTTGCTTCTTCCGAGGGAAACTCTGATACATCTCACTAGCAACATTACCCTTCGATGGCGGTTATCCCTTACGAAACCACGAGCACGATTACTCATGACGGCTAATCTACGGCGAGTTGGCCGAGATCATCAAATTCCATGCCGAACGACTTCTCCACGACATTCGGCGGCATCCTACTATTGCTATTCCGGGCAAGCGATCGTGCAGTAAATTCAGCGAAAGCAAAGACTCTTAGTTTCTCTGAATCTGCGAAGATATTCTTGTGGTGTCTCATTAGCTTTACGCCTTAAAGCGGTAAGGTCTACCGGCTTCTTTTTTGATAGTTCGGTGAAGAAATAAGCATGAAACTTACATTCAAGTTACGCCCAAGTACCAATAGAATCGGTGGTAGAGAAGTAAACCCGGTGAAAATTTGGGCTGTGAGAGACAATGGAAAATACCGAATCCTCAAGCTTAGTGCGTGGGCGCCTCCCAAAATTTGTATCGGTATCGGCTAATATGCTCTGTGGTACTTGTATCATCGACCCGAGAAAAAATTTGGTTAAGTCCGTTGGTGGCTTCACCCTTCTTTGGTAGTGCAACCTGTTATACCATTAAGGGTGCAGCGGACTTGTATGAATAGGATTGATTCTTTGGCTTTAGGCCGAACTGATGTTGCATCATATCGGCCATCCTCTGCATGATTATGTCAATGTACGTCTTCGGAGTTCCACGTGCACGCCTCCGGATGGTATTCTGTTGCACTTCTATATCACGGATTCGGTAGAGCATCTAGAAGCGGTATAGTCGGTGAACTCATGATATCCATCCCCATACATGTTCCTTTGTAACTTTGTTTGATCTTTGGAGATATCTTGTATGCGGTTGCGGTACTCTTTTCGGTAGTGCCAAACGTCACTTGGCCATAAGTAGGAGGTGGTTGCTTTTCATGAGTCTCTACTTCATCTTTGTTAATCCCGGATGTTCCTTCATCTTCGGTTTGCTTCTCTTGATATTTTGGAATATTGAAAAGCAACGGTCCACGAATTGGTCCCACACCATCTTCAAAATACTTATCGGCTGTTGGCGAAAGTATTAGCCATGATTACTCGGAAAGTATTTAGAAAGGCCGTGTTGTGGTTCACGATGGTATACGCCAAGGCTTTATGGACCAAATCGATACCTTTTGAGCTTCTTCCTCTTGAGCAATCGGTTTGATGTGCAAGAAGAACCCTTGGCAATGGCCTTACGAAAAACCTTGTTGCTCTTGTTCTTGGAGAAAGACATTAAGCATTTATGCTTGTATTGCTTTCGCATGCTTGCTCCTTTGTTGCTCTCAATTGGTGCGGCAATTCATCCGGCGTCACGTCGAACATGATTGTTATTGGCGTCCGACATCTTGAATCGGGAGATGGTCCCACAGGGTGCCAAAAAGTGTGTTGGCACAAAATCTGCACCACTGCGCCAAGCACCACGGCAAGCCAGCGTGACTTCAATCGGACAACCGCCGCGGTTTGGAGATCCGGAAGCGTGCCGGTCGGTTTGACTGGCCCGACAAGGGACAAAAGCGTTAAATACAAAATCGGAACGTGTCGGATGAGACCCGAGGCAGTTCCGTATATACGACCCCCCTGAAGCCACTTACGGCGACATACGGCTATAGAAGGCATGCGCCAATCATGCATACGATTCATTCGGCTAATATGAGGGTGAAACACGTAATGCATTGATTGCCGAACATGCATGTATGAGAAGACATGTTTGAACAAGTGAAAGTTAACTATGAATTGAAGCATAACCAAGCTCGGCAATACGGCCGACTCGGGGTCCATGAAGAAGGAACATACAAATTATCACGACTAAACTAATCAAAGACACATATCTGCCGCCGCGATACCCGATCCTATCAAAGTCTAAGCGTTTCTAACATGCAAGAACCATAACATGTAACAATCTAGATTGATCTAATTTGGCTACGTAAGCATACGATCTATTTATCATGATAATATAAGTAAAGAACATTAGAGAGCAAATAGATCTATAAAATAAGAAGCGAAACCGATCAAATCTAGATTGGGCAAAAGAGTGTTACAAATAAATAAAATATTAAAGTCATGCAACACGTGATAACTTAATGAATCTACTAGATCTTGCCAAATCTAATAGAGCCGATAACTAATCCTTGAACCAGATCTAGCACGCCGCCGCGACTCACGATCTAACCAAGAATCGATAACTATCTTGCCTCGCTAAGCTATCAAGCGGGCGCTTTGCCGCCGCGGCCATCTAGTCGAGATAGACAAAGCATAAGCAAAGACTTCTTGATCATCAAGTAGGCGCTGCCCGCCGCGGCCATCCCATCGAGGCGAACAAGACTACTTGCATCAAGATCTAAATCCACCGCATGATACTAGACATGATAGCAAGGTTGCGGAACTTCGGAGGTCGGCGGATCGATTGGCTCCTCTCGAAGAACTTCGGCGACACGACAAAAAGGGACTCGAAACGTGGCACGGGGCGGTTGTATTGATTTGATTGTGTATATATTCTTTACAATGGTCGAGGGTCTATATTTATACCACGGACATAACATGAATCCTAAGAGATTACGGCGTACACAATATGTTAAAGGTAACTCAAAAGTATGGCGAGACTCTTGCTATAATTCTCCTCGGAATCCTTGATCATCGCTTTTCTCCTTCTATTCGACTTCTTCTTGCTTGGAGCCACCTTTAAAGATACTTCCCAATGGAGCCACTTGTCTTCAAAGATAGCCGACCGCACCAATGCTTGCCGAATCACCCGAGTCAATTGCACATATTAAGCACATGGCTTGCGAATAGCTCAAAATATCCCTTAGCCGCACAGCGTTGGATTTACCTTTCTCATAGATTTTACATTGAAAAATCTCATTTGCCTAAGCAACATATTGGATTTAAATATTCGCTTTCTCCAGTAAATGATATCCTAAGCATAGATCGAACCTTAAACTAGTAGGACTCGGGATAGATATATTTATATATATATGCATGTGGGTTTTATAAAATTCCGCAACGTAAATGCACAACACATATATATCTTAATAGATTCATAAAAATAGGGGTTATGCAATCGGGGCTTGTCTTGGGCGGTGGGTCAAGAGAGTCGATCACCCACAACTCCTGGAACTCCCGAGACTCCCCGGATTTCCCCGACACGAGTATCTCCTCGTACTCCTCGATCACTTCCTCGTACTCGACGTCGTCGGAAAGCAACAACACGGACTCGTTCTCTACATGCATGCGATAATGATGCAATAAACAAAGGCAACAATAACTCTTAAAATAAACACACATAGATTAAGCTATCAACTAGCTCTAATGGCTAACATGATAGGCTAAGCATCGGACTTCATAAAGCATCGTTTCATGACAACCTTAAGTTATAACTACTTTCTAGTCATTTTATTATATACTCTAACTATGGTGTCTTATTTACCTTAATAAACTAACTATTTAAGGGCTACCAAAACTACAGAGAGTACATGTATGCATAACAAAGCTACTGCATGAATTTTAAAGCTAGAATTATTAACATGTTGCCATGATAAATCATTATCTACATTAATCTATTAAGGACAAGCACATTAAAGCAATTAATTACTTACTAGAAACATAACATAAACACATGAATAAACTATACCGGTGGATAGATCGTGAATTTAGGAAACTAACAAAATTGGTTTTATCATTTTTGGATTTTTCTACTATTTTATATGATTTTCCAAAGTTCAGCTCAGCAATTTAAAAAGAAAAGCTTATTTCTATTTATCCCGGAAAAAAATGAAGGGCAAACTGGCCCGGCCGGCCCAACTTGGGCTTCAGCCCACGGCGGCCCGGCCCGCGGGAGGGAGATCAAGGCTGGCAACTTTGTAGAAAACCCCCTCGTGCTTCTAACTATTCGCGCTACCACTATTGGCACTATTGCAACAAAGAGGAGCTTCGCAACTAACACCCCGCAAAGACTCGTCTTTGCATTAGGGAGGTCCTCGAGCGCAGGCGCCTCAAGGCTGTCAGCGATGAGCGGCGCCAAGTGGCTCGGCCGGGCGGCGGGGGCCTCGCCAAATGACCGCGATAGCCTGGGCCACCTATCTCTATACCTCGCGCATGCCTAGGCGAAGTAGGGATGGCGCCGACGAGCTTCAGTAGCGTGGCTAGCCACGGCGGCGGCCGCCCAAAGACGGCTTGCGGCGGGGCGCAGCCGGCCCCTGGCGAACCAGGGAGGCCACGGCAAGCGGAGGGAGAAGGTGCTTGAGCACCAGGGGCTTACCCCGAATCTTATTGCGTCGTTGATTAGGGCGGGAGATTAACAGAAAGGGTTGGCCGGGAGCGCCAAGAAAGGAGCTCATGAAAGCCAAGGGGCGGACATACCCGCGCGTAAGATCCTAGGCGATGGTCGAGGTTTGGTGGAGGTGCGCAGGCTGTGGAGTGAGGTGAGGCGAAGCTTGCAGCGCCATTGGATTTAACCCTAGAGCTTTGAGTTGGCGGCAATTTAACGGCGCCTTCTCCCGGTGTGGCAAAGGCCGGTGATGGGGAACCGCCCATTGGAGCTTGGCACGGTGCAATTCAAAGCTAGGCGGGTACGATGGGCTCGCTGGATCGCATCGCAGAGCTGGAAACGTGTCGGCTCGACACGAGGTGACTCCTCCCTGCCGCAATTTAATGGCGCGCAGCCGGCGGGCCATGGCGGCAGTGAAGCAACGGGAGGGGAAGGGACTGGACAAGGCTTGGCTCGGCTTTGTACGGCTTCGAGCACTGTGAAAGGCTCGCGTGCTCGAGCAAGAGGAGAGGAACAGCAGCCGCGCGGCCGCAGTGCCATGAATGGCAAGGCGACGGCGAGGACAGCCGGCCGGTGCGCGGAGTCGACGCGGCGGCAGCGAGACGGGACGTGCGACGCGACGGCTTTGGCAGCGACACACTCGTTCCAGCTCAACGCTAGCCGAGTAGCGGGCGGGTCCGAGCAAACGACGCGACACGACGCTATTGGTATAAATTAATCGCACCCTATATAGTAATTATAATCGATTATCATGAGCGCACGGATATATACTTGATCAAGACTTCACCAAGATCAACCCGGTTTTAATATCGAACCCAAAGGAACAAAGCAGGTGATTATTGACTAAGTCTATAACTCTTAATCTAAGGGGAGTACAAACAATCTAGAAAACTATCAAGAACGAGGAAATAGCTATTGCACTCTAGTTCCGACAACCGGTAAGCTTTGTATAATATTGTTTAATCGGGCAAGTAACCCGAATAGGAGAAGAAACAGAGTAATCTCCTACCAAGCACCTATAAGCCTATCAGTCCCTATCAACGGAAGTGGACTACAGAGGATTCAACGAAGCTATAAAGTCACCTTCGCGAGCTACCACTATCCGGCTAATCAGGGGACATCTACAAGCAATCATAGCCCAAACACCACGTCTATGCTACTTAATCACTCCTCCGACCTAGGAGCTACCCAAATCAAGTACTCAATATAATATAAGTTGCAAACCAAAGAACGAATAAAAACAAGTTGCTTACTTGAATCGAATGACGAATACAAAAGTACCTCGAACGCAGCTCCCAAGGAGGGAGGGCGATCCGCATTTAATACGCCTACAAAGAAGCTCCGACAGGCCTGGACTCCTCCGAATCTCTACTCCTCTACTCTATCTCTCTAATCTCTATCTTGATTGCTAGCCTATATCTAGTGAATATCTATCTAATGCTCTGGCTCTTCAGCTCTTGATCTGGCCTCCCTCACGGGGGTCCGGCCCTTTATTTATAGCCCTGGGATGGATACGCCCGTTGGATCAAACCGACGTAAAGAGGGGGCCGAGATTACTCCTCGGAGGCGGTGGAGGAAGACTCCGTAAGGGGGGCGGCCAACCCTAACCCTAGGGGGCCGCCTCGTGGCAGTGGGGCCGCCCGCCCCCACCACGGGCCCCCTGATCCTGTTGCTTCCTGTATGTTCTAGATGCTTCCCACGCCCCGCTGCGATATTTTCCGTCATGGATAAGTTTCGTGGGCGTAAATGCACTTTAATCCCTCTTTTAAGCTTTTCTCGGATAATTCTCCGAAAAATACACAATTCACCAAAACTCGTAGAAATTATCGCTGATGACCCTATTCTAATAGATATTCATGTATGTTAAAGGAATATTTGCTAATGAAGATTGTATGTTAATAGGTGTCAACAATTACCCCCACACTTAGGCTTTTACTCGTCCCCGAGAAAAAGGTTGGTTTTAGCATAAAAGAATGAGCATTTAATGCATAACTTGAGAATTGAATTATATAAAACTAGTCTAGTTACCATGCACGGTGGAATTTAAAGTGCCAATCATGAATTCTTGAGTGATTGAGGGGCGGGATAGCTTGAAACAAAGTTACTCTTTTCCTTTAATTCTGTCTATTGGAGAGTAAATGGGTTTTGCAAATAAAACATAGCTTCGATCTTCTCTTATTTATAGTGACATCAACGGTTGTGATATTAATTTGACATTTGTAACCAGGGAGGGAAATATCATATTCCTAGATCAGGAAAAATTCATCCTCTCTTGGCATATTATGTTAGAGGGGCCATGAGCTATGTTTTTTAGGCTAATTCTACTGAGCACATGCTCCCATTTCTTTTCTCATTGAATCGAGGTTTCGGACACTTGTCCCTTTTTATTTCCTCGTGATCTATCTTTTTGAGGTTTCGGACACTTGTCCCTTTTTATTTCCTCGGATTTCTTTTTGAATAGCTCATGCCTTCTTCACAATAATGCTCAAGAGAGTGTATTATATTTTTATTTAATTTTATTTTATGACATTGGGAATATGATAAACCTCTCAACCAAAGCATAATAATTATAAATAGTGGAATGATATGATTATTATTGGGTTCCACTACAAAGAGAAATGAAGCTAATTGTTTTTTAGATTTTTTTTGAAATAAAATCTCCAAAGACAAATTATCGAAGTGAGTGCTCTAGATTTTGCTATCTCATGTTCCACAATAGCTTAAGCTTTCATGAGGTACTATAAATGTCACAAAGAATCATGACTCTAGAAAAGTGTTATATAATTTATTTTCAAGCCATAGCTTAAGCGGTTTTATCATCCTTTAAATGCGTTTAATATGAAGATTTATAATTTGGATAATAATTCAGAAATGGTGTATATGCAATTATATTGTAGTCGACTCAAACCTGATCGTGACCGAGCGAGGAGGCGGAGATGGGTGTGTGGGCGCCGGCCGGCCTGCATGGCGCCGGCCGGCGGGCCTCTGTGGCCCAGGGGCGCTTTGCTGCACGTGGTCCTGGTTCGATTATGTTCTGAATTACGCTATTTCTTCGATCGAATTTTTATTCCGTGATTGCAATGTGCCTCCCCCCACACTTGTTTTCTTGTATACTTGCGCAACATGTGGAGACAAATACATACCCAAAAATAGAGAGTAGAGTAGATAATAAAACATTAATATAAAAGATAAGGCACTTTATTCATTTATGGCGGTGATATAATATAACTCAACAGACGCTTTAACGACTGAGCTAACGACTGCTCTAGCTCATTAGGCTTTGTCCTAAGAAAAGTGTATGACTCGACTGACTCAATTAACTAACCGAACCTAGCGGAATTGTGCCTTATTAATAGATAACTAGGCAACTATGGCTGCCCTTCATTGTTGAGGCCCTGAATTTCTTCTTTGAGGGTTGCAACCTCTGCTTCGAGCTTGTCTTTATCACGCTTGAGACTGCGGATTAACTTGAGATTGATCTCTATCTGCTTAGCCATGTCTTCTATTATCTTATCCCGTAGCTTGTCAGATGTCTCTAAGCCTTTCACAGTGTTAGAGAGGCCTTCAAGCCTCTCACTGAGAATGCGTAGAGAAAGTGCTGGCTGCTTAGGAACCTTTTCTAGTGCTAGTGCTAGTGCAGCTCTCTTCCTCTTGGGCTTGGGCTTAGGTGGGATGTGCTCAGTGTAGCAGACCTCGTTGGGGTTTACGCGAACTCCTTGGACGGCAGGATGAGTAGTGGTGTACTTGGCGCATACCAACTTTCCTTTCTTGTCGGTTTGGACCGACAAGAACCGTTCATTGTCTCTAGATGGGAGAAGCGGAGTACCCCTTGGAATAGCAATTTGCTTCCCCTTAGCACCTCCTTCAAGCAGCAGTCTTGCAGGTGGTGGAGGAAGAGCAGATGAATCTTGTATGTAGTAGGCATGCTCATGGCGCTGGGGTACCGTAGCAACTTGCTTTGGCGGCACGACGGCGAGAGGCTTCGGCTGCGCGAGGACGAGGGCCTTCGAATCATCGCTGGGGATGTTATTAAAGTCCGCGCCGTAGGAGACGATCATCTTGTTCGCCATTGCTACTAGATCTAGATTGGAGAGTTTCTCAGAAGGAGAGAGGTGGCTGTTTATGGGATACAATTAAGGGGGTCTAGGTACGTATTTATATGGGTTTTCGTGAGACGGATGAGGACAAAAAACCTAGGCTCTACGGGATCCGTGCGAAAAGAATATCCGAACACGGTTGGATAATACGCGAATATACGTAGGAAGGGTGTAGAAGGACAGAGGAACGAGAGTCGAAACGAGAGGGGGGCGGGCCGCCCCCACTAGGGCGCCGGCGGCCCCACCGGGCCGCCGGCCCCACCACCCGGGTCCTCTCGGGGTGCCCTCCTTCGTGGTGACTTCGGACTCCAACTACTTTCTATTAGTTGTGTTGCAAGATATATTTTCGCATTCGAGAGAAGAACAGAACTTAATAAATTAGTAATTGGATAAAATCTAATTCATCAACTACTCCCGAATCAAATAGTTCTAGAAAAAGTTTAAGTCGATGCCCATTTACCTTGAATAACGTACCTTCGTTTGATTATAGAGTTACCGCTCCATGTGGTGATGAATTTACAACAGTAAATGGTCCTTCCCATTTGCTTCGTAATTTTCCAAGCCTGAATAATTTAAACCTGGAATTAAAAAGTAATACCTTATCTCCTGGTGCAAACTCCTTCTTTTTTATCCTCTTATCAAGCCATCTTTTTGTTCGTTCTTTATAAATCTTTGAATTATGATAGGTCTTTTCTCTCCATTCTTCTAATTCGATAGTTGCATTTTTCTTTTCTCTCCAGCAGCCTTCTAAATCCATGTTCCATCTCTTGATAGCCCAAAGGGGCTTTATGCTCTAATTCTACGGGTAAATGGCGTGGTCTTGCCATATACCAAATGATATGGTGACATACCTAAGGGTGTCTTGTAAGCTGTGCGGTATGCCCATAGTGCGTCAGGTAACCGATACTTTCACATAGTTTCCATCTCATCTACTGTTTTTTGAAGAATATTTTTGATTTGTTTGTTTGATGTTTCTGCTTGGCCACTTGTCTGAGGATGATATGGAGTAGCGACATTATGCCGTATTCCATGAGCTTGTAGGTATAAGTGAAACTTCTTGTCAGTGAAATGTGTTCCTCCGTCACTTATAACCATCCTTGGTGTTCCAAATCTTGAAAATATAACCTCTTTAAACATCTTTTTTGAGTGTCTTGAATCAGCATTCTTGCACGGTATGGCTTCTACCCACTTGGATACATAGTCAACTGCCACCAAAATGTACTCATAATCCCTTGATTTCATAAATGGTCCCATGTAATCTATCCCCCAGACATCAAAGAGCTCTATCTGATGATTATTGGTGAGTGGCATAGCATCTCTAGCATTGATATTCCCGTGCCTCTGACACGACCCACATCTTCGGATGAAACCTTTAGTATCTTCGTACATGGTTAGCCAAAAGAAACCACTCTGCCAGATTTTTGCATGAGTGCGGAATACCCCATAATGACCTCCATATGGTGATAAATGACATTTCTGAATGATCTGCATGCCTTCTTCCACTGGTACACATCTTCTGAGTAGCCCATCTGAACAATGCCTAAAGAGGTATGGTGGATCCCATATATGGAGACGACTTTCATAAATAAGCTTCCTTTTATTTTTCTCTGGTGGTATGTAACCTGCAACTATAAAGTTGACAATATTCGCGTACCAAAGGTCTGACTTGGTCACTTTAAACAACATGTCATCTCTTAATAAGTTATTGATAGGTAATTCCAGAGGTTCTTCTAGACAAATGATTAGCAACAGGGTTCTCTATTCCTTTCCTATCTTTTATTTCCAAATCAAATTCTTGAAGTAATAAGATCCATCTTATCAAACGCGGTTTAACATCTTTCTTAGTGAGCAAATATTTAAGAGCAAAGATGATCAAGATAAACAATTATTTTAGCTCCAACTAAGTAAGACCTAAATTTATCAATAGCAAAAACGACAGCTAAGAGTTCTTTTTCAGTTATTGCATAATTTAATTGTGTTTCTGTCATTGTTTTGCCAAAGATAGCAATTGTATGATACATTTTATCTTTTGTTTGTCCTAAAACTGCTCCTACAAAGATAATCACTAGCATCACACATAATTTTAAAAGGTGAAGACCAATTAGGAGGTTGAATGATTGGTGCCGATGTAAGTGCTTTCTTAAGAATATTAAAGGATTCTAAGCATTCATCATTAAATTCAAAAGGTACATCCTTAGCTAATAATCTAGTCATTGGCCTAGCAATATGTGAAAAGTCTCTTATAAATCTACGATAAAAACCACAATGACCAAGAAAGCTTTGGATTTCTTTTTTATATTAACAGTGGAGGTAGTTGTTCAATTACTTCAATTTTAGCTTTATCCGCCTCTATACCTCTCTCTCGACACTAGGTGTCGTAACACTATTCCTTCTCTAACCATAAAATGATATTTTTCCCAGTTGAGGACTAAGTGCTTTTCTTCACATCTTTGCAAAACCCTATCTAGATTTTCTAGACAATCATCAAAAAGTTTTTCCATAAACTGAAAATCATCCATAAAAACTTTCATGATTTCTTCTATCATATCAGAAAATATAGACATCATACAACTTTAAAAAGAAGCAGGTGCATTACATAATCCAAACGATATTCTATGATAAGCATAAGTTCCATAAGGACATGTAAATGTGGTTTTGCTTTGATCATCAGGGTGGATAGGAATTTGGTGATATCCTGAATAACCATCAAGAAAACAAAAGAAAGAATGATTGGCTAAGCGCCTAACATCTCGTCAATGAAAGGTAGAGGAAAATGGTCTTTCTTTTTGTTGCATTGTTGAGTTTTCTGTAATCTATACATATTCGCCATCCAGTGACAGTTCTTTGGGGGTATTAATTCATTCTTAGTATTTCAAACAACTGTCATCCCTCCCTTTTTAGGTACAACTTGCACAGGGCTTATCTACTCACTATGCGGTACAGATTTATATTTTCTCGCATGTAAAAGTTTTAAGACCTCTTTCTTCATAATTTCTCTCATCGTATTTTGAAGTCTACGCCGAGGCTCTCTTGAAGGTGTAATTTTGGGATTGGTTGGTATACGATGAGTGCACAGATGTGGGGCTAATCCCTTTAAGGTCTTGGAGTGAATAACCAAAAGCAAAGACGATGTTTTTCTAAAACAAGAATTAATCTATAAGATTCTTCATCGAGAGTTTATCACTAATAATCACTGGATAATTTTGATAATTATTCAGAAAAACATACTTAAGACCGTAAGGTAGTGGCTTAAGCTCAATAGGAGTTTTAAGCGGCTCTAGCAATTCATCAAGAGGTTCGGGATCAATAGGGTTCTTTTTCTCTTCATTAATGAAGAACTGAAAGTGTCATCCTCTAAATCAGGTTCAACGAATTCATTAAATTCAATGGCTCTAACCTCTTCTATTGGATCTACTTCGAGAAGGGTTCTCGCTTTTAAATTTTATTGAATGCGTTATAGGTATTGAGAAACTAAATCCCTTCCCAAATTTAATGTCTAATTTGCCATTGCGACCTTCTTGAAGAAGTTTTATTATTGGTAGTCCTATCATTACATCAAAATCCTAAACATCAAAGATATAAAAATTCAGTAAAATTCAGAAATCATTAATGACAATAGGAAGTGCACTTAGAACTCCTAAGCTAGGGATAATGTGTCCTGAACAGTTTTTTAACAATTTATTTGTAGGAATTAATGTTATATCTTTTAAGAATTCTTTAGCAAAAGTATATGACATAATATTGACTCCTACAACTGGGTTGTATAAAGCCTCAAAAGGATATGAATCTACTTGCAACTTTATAGCGATCGTGGGTGAATTAAGGCGAATTACTTTAAAGATTGCTCGATTCTATTAACCAATCATCACCCAAAATAAACACTAATTCTCTTGTCATTTCTCTAAGAAATTTTAAATCATCGGATGTAAAAGATTAGGATCAAAATCTCTAGATTGTTGGGGTTGAATGTTGACATTTACTACCGTCATTACTAAAAAAGCAGTAGATAAATCCTACCCCTAGCAACAACAATTTAAAATGCTTGGTATATAATTAACTTGTCATTAGCAACTAGCCACTCATTTATTACTAACATTCCTAAGCATGAATTAAGTTGTCATTCTCAATTATAATGCTAAGGAATAACTATAGATTTATATGTATTCAATATGACTAGGCAGAAATAAAAAGATATGAATATAATATGAATGTAAACTAAAATAGGTTCTCGCAAGTTTTATACGATAATTATACCGTTGTAGCATTTTACCTAGGGAGTTCTACCAGGTTGTCGATTTATATTTATGCAACTGGGAAGGTCTATATGTAGGACTTATAATTATAACTTACACTATTAATGTGGAAGATAAACCATAACTAGAATCGTACTCATAACAGGGGATAAGTCACGTGATAAAAGATATATAATAGATAATAATGATCAGTCATCATAAATAGATAAACATCGAGCTCTTCTAGTCATATTAAGAGCTAGCCAATGGATAAACTCAGAATAAATACTAAGGTAATTCAATAACTACGCCAATGAATAACTCTAATTAGTGCAATTACATCTAACAATTATTGTTAAGTTAATCCTACATCATAATCACATGTAAAGAGGCATCAACTAATGAGGGTATTAAGACACAAGGGTCACCTCCTTCGCGACCGTGCCCATGCTAGTTCTACGTACGGAGGGTGGACTACAGAGGAACCAACGCAGCTGTCACCTGCGCAGACTACCACACGTCCCGGCACGTCAGGGTTCACTCGCAGATAAACAAGATATCTAGACACCACGTCTACATATTGTCTACCATCTACCCAAATGCCGCTTGGGTAAACGCTATACGAAAGCAATTACATGAATTCAATAAGATCAAACCAACTATCCTAGACATATAATCAAAGTAGACAATGACTATTGCAATTAAGAATATATAAGAGATTAAGAATAATATTGCCCTGAATCATAATATTGAATATAATAAGAGCAAAGTACTAGAACTATACCGAACTCCGCGCTCCGCATGCACGCCGGGGCTCCGGATCCCGGCGAAGAACTAGAACTCTTCTACTTCTAATCTAACTAGGCTAAAGCTATAAACTAGAGAGGCTCATGAACTAGAGAAGGCTCTTGATGGATTGATCTCCAAATGACTTGATGCCTCCGGGGGAGGGAGGTCTACCCCTTTATTTATAGCCCTGGGATCGACGTGCGCCGCAGATCAAACCGACGTAACCAAGGGCCAAGATGACTCCTCGTAGACGGTGGAGGAAGCTTCCAGAAGGGGAGGCCAAACCCTAGCAGGGGGCGCCGGCGGTGCCATGGTGGGGCCGGCCGGCCCCACCTAGCAGCCCCTCGGGCCCTGGTTGCTTTAGGTGTCTTCTAGAGTCTTCCCACGTCCCGTTTGTGATATTTCCGTGACGGATAAGTTTCGTGGTAAATATGCACTTGAATCCCTCTTTTAAGCTTTTCTGAAAAAGTCCCTGGAAAATACAAAATATGCGAAACTCGTGGAAATTGTCAGTTAAAACCCTAGACTACTGTGTAATCATATATCCTTTTCATGTCTAAAGTTCTAATAAAAGTTGATGTTAACCACCGTCAACAATTCCCCCAAGCTTACCTTTTGCCGGTCCCCTTGGCAAACAAACTAAGCCTAAGTACTGATATATTTAGATCGGAGTTGCTACAATGCTTTCATTCCTCAAAGGTACACAAGCTTTCAAACATAGATTCTCCTCCGAATTAGACAAGAATCGTTCTAATCTTCAAACTTACCCATTTTACCTTAACTATAGGGCTTTACACTTTTTTGCATAAGTCTTGAGCAATCGAAAGACAGAACAATCAGGTCAAACACTATGTCTCAAATTCTTCACAAGTACCAATATTCTAGAGTTTCTATAAGTTTTCGCAATAAAACTCGAGAGCTAATTGTATGACACCCTCAAGTCTCTTTATATGTGGTATTTATGGATCTTATTGAGGCATGTTGTCATGCCCTCCTATAACTAATGATTATAGTAGAGCTTATAGGAGCGGCAATAACAAGGATAGGCATACTTGCAATTCATATATTGTAAAGCCAAAAAATGGATCCACAGAGAGTCAAGGCATACAATCAAATCAAGATGTGCATGTGTATGAAATATGGTGGATATGTGTATATAAGGTATTTAGTGGCTAATTCTAATTCTACTTTTTACTCCTTGAGGATAGATCTCTTTTTAATCTTAGAACTTTTCGCGGGAAAAAACATGGGCTATCTTTATTCATTTTCTTTTCTCTCTTCTCTTTTTTTTCAGGGAGGCGGGTATCTAAGTACCTATTGTTTTTAATTGCTAGGACATTTGTCCTTCTTTTACTCCCTCTTCTTTTTTTTCAATAACTTTTCTTTTGCATAGCCACATGCATCCTTTGAATATAATATGATAATTAGAGAGATAGCAATAAGTACTTAGAGCAATTAAACAAAGGCTATCGTATGGGTATGTATATATTTTTGGGTGTTTGACTCCCAGTGTAGGAGAAAAATAATTTTAAGGTGGATCTGGATGAAAATGGAAAATGGTTGTGCTTACTCCCAGAGTAGGACTAATGCATGTGTAGATGGAGTGTGCGTGTGATCTTGATTTTAAAAGCATGACAAGACTCTCATAAGGTATACGACAAAGGTTGATCAACTCAATGCAAAGCAACCAAAGATAAATGTGCAAAAAGTTTTCCTAACTTTAAATGTATATTATATATGGCTTTGGTAGGAATTCATACTTTGTCATACAAGAGCTCATCATGTAGGATTTTAGGTTTTCAAAATAAATCTCCAGAACTTAATAATGCTAGGAATGAGAGAAATAGCAACTCAACCTTTATAAATCATATCAATCAATCACCTAGACTTAGCTTAAGCATATGCCTCCACAAATTTTAGGTTTAGAGTAAATTCTTATATCAAAGTAGTCATGTCCAAAACTTGGCGTAACTTAAGATTGAAAACTAGGCACTTGAAAGGAATTACAAAGAAAACAACTATTCATCACCTCCAAGACAAAATTTTGATGTTCATCGGTTTTTTTATTAACTCTAGCCTAGACACACTTTAATATAATTAATACTAACTAAGACTTCTTTTATTGGTTTTTAGATTTTATTTAACCACAGACTCATAAAAGACTCAACAGGCGTGGACCTTCATGTGCCCACATATTTTTAGTATTTTATGAATATATATATATATATATATATAACAAGTAAATTTAATAATCGCCTAGGTGTAGTCACCGATAACTAGGGATGCTCCTTCCCCCAAGCTGGATGGTTGCAATATTTGGTGTAGATGTCCTTTAGAGTGAGCTAACCAAGAGCGGACCCGGTGGGTGCCACCGATAGACTCTCTCCTTGCTATGATGTTATTCCTCAAGATAAATACTCTCCATAAAGAGAAACCAAAACTCGAGGCTTGAATTTGTTAATGGGTTAGCGGTCAGCCAAAGAGTAATTGATCATCTTTATGAGCTAGCTTTAACGTTGTCGAATTTAAACAGATTTCACTTTTCTCTTGTTTTTGAATTTTCTATTTATGATGCAGGAATTTAAATATGAATGCTATATTTTTGTCATTTTTATTTTATGCCACCACAAATGGATGTTCCTTTGGAAAATACCATAGGGTATCCACATGGGGCTTTGTGATGCCATGAGTAATGCAGTAAATATTTTTATTGTTTTTATATATTTTAGTGTGTAAATAAAATTATGCTACTAAATAAATTGCAAATGCATTAAATGAGATAACTACCATTCTAACCTTATGGCTAGGGTACGGAATTTAAAGTCTACCGACATGACTTAGATAGAGGAGAACACTTACTCGGTGGGTTCATCGCCCGAGGTAACCTCGACCAACTCTCCGCTTTCGTGGTGATGCCGCAATTGCCTCCTTCCATCTCGTTTCTCGTCTCTTTTGCTTCTCTCTTTTTCTCGGCTCCAGCTCTTCAGCTTTATTCTCTTTCTCCCACGCTTCTAACCGTGTCGATAACTAGGGGATACTCTCCCCAAGCTAGATGTTTGCTTATGGTTGATCGTTGAAGCTGAGTGGTCCTCACAGAGGAGCTCATGCTTATAAGAGCAAGTGTTGCCTAGAATACTTCAATCTCATCATCTAAGAAGTTGCTTCCTTCACACAGGGGTTAGCTGTATATCGAAAAAGTGTACTTCAAGTGATGAAGATGAAGATTCCTAGGTAAGCTGGCTCTTGGAGTCATCCTGTAGAAAGCTCTCACAAAACCCCAAAGCTTGTGGAACAGTATTAGGATAAAATATTAATGATTAGCCATTTTTAGAGGATTGGTTGTTGTGGAGGTTTTAAAGTATTTTTATGATAGCAGTATTGCAGCAGGATACTCAATTAATTTTTTTAGATTTTATGGGTTTATATGCATAAAGCGTAAATGCATGATATATATATTTTTATTCTATAGGCCACCACAAAGAGAACTCCTACAACTTTTACGCTACAAGGGTTTCACATGGGGCTTAAAATTTTTAAGATGCATGAATGTAGCCTAATGCAAGACTATTTATTTTTGTTATTTCTATGCATTGCCAATATAGAAAAGTAATCATGCTTAAAGAGAGAATAAATCATACGATGCAAGAAAGTAAGTATAGATAACTACCGATGTTACCTCACGGTGAGGGTTTGATGTTTGTAGTCCTTCGAACTGGACTTCTCCTTGCAGTGGTTCATTGAGTACTTTGAGTTGCTCTTGACGGTAAGGATTGTGGTGATGCCTCTACTAGTGGCTCCCAATGGCGGTGCCACCTTCTTTCTCTCTGTTGTAGGCGTCTCAAAACCAATCTTATGTGCATCATTATTACTAGTTGAGAACTTTTACTTGTAGAATTTGGAGGATTGTCTCCCCACACTTTAATTGAAGTATGTTCTGCCTATAAAGACAAGGTAGAGATCAAGTGCATGAGCTCTGCTGGTGGGAAAACACCAACAGAACCAAAAATTTATTCATCCTCTTACCTTGGGCACAATAAAATTGATATTATTCATATTGTTCATTCATATCACGGGTGAGAGGACTAGAAGTATAAATATGATATTTAAACTTGTGAGATAAAGAGTAAAGCTACTTAACCACTAAAAAGACTGTCATCTTTATAATGTATCAAGAATAATAGATGAAGTATTTATAGTTTACTTGGTTAAGACTGAAATTAAGAGAATGGTGCTATGAATAAACTTAGAGAACAAATCATGTTAAGTTTAATCAGGTTGATCAAATTAAGTTGTAACTATAACATGGTTGTATTTTTATTTATTGCGTACCAAGATCAAAAGGAAATTAATGACCACTTATCTTAAGATGTTACCTCCATTATTAGAGCATGATGAAGGGTAAATGAAGTTCAATGGCCTTCTTCTTTTTTTTTTTCTTGTATCATGGGTTATTTATTAGCATCTTGTCTCGTATGTTGTACTCCTTTCTCACTCTTCGACCTCTCTCGTTGACGGTCCTTAATGTCAATCATAAACCATCAACTATTGCATATAAATAACATGAAATGAATCATAAACCATAGTTGTAGGGATTGATTCTAACAAGTTCCACGAGTTTTGGTGAATCATTGTTTCTACAGGTACATACTAGAAAAGTTATCAAAATGAGCCAATATGACAAGATAAAGGTATCTCAAATGATGAATTAGAATGCACCATTGCAACGGGCTCATCGAAACGATCAAAAATGTACATATCATTTGCCTTTTTCGGAGTTCCTGATGAAAAGATATTAATTCCACCGTGGGGGCCGCACTAGAAGATCCCGTAAAGCGCGAGAAAACACCACGCCCGGCGTGGACCGCGAGGGGCCCCGGAGCCAGACCGGCCGGTCTGGCCCTGGACCGGCCGATCTGCTACAGTGGCTAAATGGGCCCAGCTTCGGCCCACGTGCTCCACGCCTTAGAGTTTCAATCTCAGCCGTCCGCCAAAGTCGGTTTGATCCAAGGGCTCACGTTCATCCCATCGGGCTATAAAAGCAGCCCTAGACCCCGTGGGGAGGCACTCCCCATGAAACCCTAATTCATATTCTTCCGAGGGAGACTCATCCGAGAGGGTCCCTTGAATGGATCAACCTCTCGGAGTCATTAGAAAATAGGGAGAGAGGAGAGGAGAGAGTAGAAGGTGGAGCCGGCCTGTCGGATCCCCTCAACTTTGTACCTCTACTTTGACGATTCGTCATCGATTCATCTTCAGGTTCTTCTGTTGGTAACTCTAAGTCTTCTATTTAATTAAGTTCAGTTCTTACTTTACTTTGCTTACGGGATCTCCACTCGTATTGAGTGCTCTAGTTATTGCGCATAGTTAGAGTAGTAATCGTTAGTGTAGATGTGGTGTCTAGACTAGTGTTTACCTGAGTTTACGCCCAATTCTTACGGTTAGTTGTGGTAGCCTCTAGAGATGACAGCTCTATTGGTCTTCGTATTCCACCACGTCGGAGTTGGTGTTTCGTAGAGCTTTTGGCAGCCTTCCCCAACTACTTTCTTCCCAGTCTTATTCGAGAGTTGAAAAGGTACTGTTGCTCCAAAGTAAGTTAAGTATAGTAAGCCTGATCCTTAGTTATCTAGTTGACCTGAGACAACCCCTCTCTACCCACCAAAAATATTTACCTTTTCTATCCTTGGACATTCTTGATTCGTTACTAGTACACTTCACGTTCCTCGTGGAAAATCGATACCTTGGAATACTCTAGGGTGAAAGCTATAGCGGTATCCGTGCGCTTGCGGATCTTTTCTGTTTGCGTTAACATATACCAACAAGCTTTCTGGCGCCGTTGCCGGGGAACGGTAGTTGTTCTAGAATCGAACCAAGTTCGTCCGTGTATCTTTTGTTTTCCTTTTTATCACTACCTTTACCCAACCAAATAGATTCCACGCCTATCTTTCAATTCTCGGCTCCAAAGGGTGAGTTGCTAGAGCCTCCACCGTCATCACATCCTATACTTACGAATGGCTATGAGCTTCGCCCTGCTTTTATAGCCATGGTTCGGGAGCAAACCTTCTCTGGATTAGAAGATGAAAATCCCTACACCCACCTTAGAGAATTTGAGCAGTTGTGTTCTTGCTTGACTATTGCTGGCATGACACAAGAGACCATTAAATAGAAATTGTTTCTGTTCTCCCTTTTGGGAAGAGCGAAACAGTGGTATGCTCATACTGTAGGAGGAGTAAATGGAAACTGGGATGAACTTTGAGACAAATTTTGTCTTGCTTTCTTCCCTCTTCCTAGGATTGCCGCCCTTCGAATAGAAGTTCTCACCTTTAAACAAAAGGAGAAGGAGACATTAGGAGCAGCTTGGGCTAGGTTCTTAACTCTTACCAATACTGGCCCAACCCTTCACTTGCCCGACCACGTGCTTCTTTACCACTTCCATCTTGGTCTTAGCAAGGAAGCTGCTCTACACCTTAACTTATCTTCTGGATGTTCATTCTCACATAATACCATTAGTGAGGGGAAAGTCATTTTAGAGAAAATCCTTAAAAACACCCCTTACACTGGCATTTTTGATGAGTTTCCTGAAGAAGAAGTCAAGCCAAGCCCCGACCAACAAGAGGAGGTAGACACAACCGAATCCAAAATCACTTCAAAACCTTCTGACAATTTGGTTGTTAAAGAACCTCCCATTGAGGAAACCCAAGACAATCTGGAAGATGATGAACCCCATCCTTCTGTGTTTCCCTTTGAAATCGAGGATGGTCTTTTTAAAGATTTTGGCAATGCCTCGAATTTACCGGTCCAAGTGAAGCCTCTGGTACACTCTATGGACGACGATGGTCCAAATAATGATGCTTTTTCTTATGGAACACATTAAAGGACTATCGGCCATCATGAGTTATAAGTGGTTGGCAGAAACGGAGTTATCCACTGAGGTAGCCCGAATCATTGCCCCCACAGATGTTTGTATCCTTAAGGGAAACACTATAGAGGCTCACTATAGTCCTATCGTTGGGATGAATATTATTTCAAAGGCTTTGGCCGAACAACTATGCCCCAACGAGTTCTTGATCCCATCTCATAAGCTTCTAATAATTCCTTCTGGAGTTACTCTTGAAAGTTATGGGGTCATAAGGTCTATCCCATTGAGAATACGATGTTCTGAGTATCGCCTAGATTTTTATGTCTTTGACATCTTAGATACGTCCATCTTGATTGGTGTGCCTTTTAGAATACTCTTCCAAGAAAGACCAAAATAGGGTCTTCTAGATTTAAAATTAGGAAGTTCTTCTATCACCATCTCACTTGCACGCTCAAATAATGCGATAGTAGAACCCAAACCCGAGCAAGACCCTGTTGAGGAGGTTTTAATGGCATCTTTAGAGGATATGGTCCAACCAACTCTCGATGATGAACACTTTATTCAAGAAGAGGAAGAGTTGGCAGAGCCTATCGAGTTAGAGGAAACCGAGGTGCCATCACAACCTTCAGTTGAGCTGAAACCGCTTCCTTCTGATTTAAAATATGTCTTTCTCAATAATAATCGAGAAACTCCAGTCATCATTAGTGACAAGCTTTCTGAAGAGGAAACCCATAAACTTGTCACTGTCCTAGAAAAACATAAACCGGCCATAGGCTACTCACTCCAAGACCTCAAGGGAGTTAGTCCCATCCTATGCACTCATCGTATTCCCATTGATCCAAATGCTTCACCATCTAGGGAACCACAAAGAAGACTTAACAACGCAATGCGAGACGTTGTTAAGAAAGAGGTCCTTAAACTCTTACATGCTGGGATTATTTATCCCATACCTCATAGTGAGTGGGTTAGCCCTGTCTAAGTTGTGCCAAAGAAAGGAGGAATGACGGTCGTGAGGAATGAAAAGAATGAGCTCATCCCTCAACGCACCATCACGGGGTGGCGTATGTGCATTGACTACCGGAAACTTAACAAGGCAATAAAGAAAGATCACTTCCCGTTACCCTTCATTGATGAAATGTTGGAATGGCTTGCAAATCACTCTTTCTTTTGTTTTCTTGATGGGTATTCCGGGTATCATCAAATTCCAATCCACCCTGATGACCAAAGTAAGACCACTTTCACATGCCCGTATGGAACTTACGCTTACCGATGAATGTTATTCGGATTGTGTAATGCTCCAGCTTCCTTCCAACGGTGCATGATGTCTATATTCTCTGATATGATCGAGAAAATCATGGAGGTATCTATGGATGACTTTACTTTCTATGGTAAAACCTTCAATGATTGCCTAGAGAACTTAGACAAGGTCTTACAACGGTGTCAAGAAAAGCACTTAGTCCTGAACTAGAAGAAATGCCATTTTATGGTTCGGGAAGAAATAGTGCTAGGACACAAGGTGTCCGAACGTGGGATAGAAGTGGATAGAGCAAAGATTGAAGTTATTGAATAACTTCCACCTCCCATAAATGTGAGAGGTATTTGTAGCTTTCTAGGCCATGCAGGGTTCTATAGGCGTTTCATCAAAGACTTTTCTCAAATCGCTAGACCCTTGACTAGCCTTCTAGCCAAAGATGCACCATTCATTTTCAATAGTGAGTGCCTTGAAGCTTTTGAAATTCTAAAGAGGGCACTCACCTCAGCTCCAATAATCCAACCACCTGATTGGAGTCTGCCCTTTAAGATCATGTGTGATGCTAGCGATTTTGCGGTTGGCGCAGTTTTAGGCCAAACCAAAGACAAGAAACATTATGCTATATCCTATGCTAGTAAAACCTTGTGCAGGCCACAACTCAATTATGCTACCACCGAAAAAGAGTTGTTGGCGCTTGTCTTCGCAATAGATAAGTTTAGATCTTACTTAGTGGGAGCAAAGATAATCATTTACACGCACCATGCTGCTCTCAAATACCTCCTCACTAAGAAAGATGCTAAGCCTCGGTTAATCCGATGGATTCTTCTGCTCTAAGAATTTGACATAGAAATAAGGGATAAGAAAGGAGTAGAAAATTCAGTAGCCGACCACTTGTCTAGGCTTCAAAGATAAAGACACACATGAGCTACCTATTAATGACTATCTAAGGGATGACACGCTCCTTGCGGTAACGGACCACGATCCTTGGTATGCGAATATTGTCAACTATATGGTTGCGGGTTATGTTCCACCAGGAGGAGACAAGAGGAAGCTCCAAAGATGAGAGTCGTATCCATTTGTGGGATGATCCATATCTTTACAGGGATCTGTGCCGATGGGTTGCTACGGAGGTGTGTCCCAACAACCGAAAGGCATGAAAATCATTGAAAGATGTCATTCATCACCCTATGGAGGACATTATGGAGTGTTTCGAACACATGCGAAGATCTGGCAAAGTGGATTTTTCTGGCCAACGATGTATCAAGAAATAAAGGAGTTCATCAAAAGATGCGTCAGATGCCAGAAGCATGGAAACATCAATACTCGAGATGCTATGCCACTCATGAACAACCTCAAAGTGGAATTGTTTGATGTCTGGGGAATTGACTTCATGGGACCATTCCCAAAGTCAGGAGATGCTGAATACATCTTGGTGGCGGTTGACTATGTGTCCAAATGGATTGAAGCATTACCATGTCAAGCCGCTGGCTCTAAGCACTCTAAGAAGATGTTCAATGAAGTGATATTTCCACGATTTGGAATACCTAGATTGGTCATAAGTGATGGAGGCCCACATTTCATCGACAAGAGATTCCGACAGTTCTTGGTAGAAAATAGAGTCAAGCACAACATTGCAACTCCATACCATCCCCAAATAAGCAGTCAAGCTGAAACATCAAATAAGCAAATCAAGAACATTTTGCAGAAGACCGTGGATGAAATGGGTAAGAAATGGAAATACAAGCTTTCCGATGCACTATGGGCATATCGAACTGCATACAAGACACCCATAGGCATGACACCGTATCAGCTTGTATATGGAAAGACTTGTCATTTGCCGGTTGAATTGGAACTCAGAGCTCACTGGGTAATCAAGAAATGGAACATGGATCTCCATCTAGCTGGCAAGAATCGTCAAATGCAAATATCTAAGCTTAAAGAATGGAGAGAGAAGGCATATCACAACTCCAAGATTTATAAAGAGAGAACAAAACGATGGCATGATAAGAGGATTAAGCACAAAGAGTTTAAGCCTGGGGACAAGGTCCTACTGTTCAACTCTAGAGTAAAGCTCTTTGGTCATGGAAAACTTCGAAGCAAATAGGAAGGACCATTCAAGGTAGTTAAAACATCACCACATGGTGCCATCATAATTCAAGACAACTCAGGTAACATCTTCAAGGTAAATGGCCAACGCTTGAAAGTATTCTTTAAAACTAAAAACTTAGAAGAAATAGACTTGATTGAATTTTTGCAATTTAATGATTCAATCTAAAAAAAATCTTGCTCTTATTTTCTTCTAGTTTAGGCCAATACCTTAGTTCAATATCAGGTTTTGACTCTCTGGTGTTCCACACCAAAAGAGTCCCTGTTGTTTTCACCTGTTTTGTTTATGAGTTAAAGCCAGGTATAGTCTCGAAGAAGTGTGAGGGAAGGTGACACCTCCACCATAAATAGAAGCATTGAAGCACATCATGAACTGGTGAAGGAGTCTGCATACAACTACTGAAACTTAGTTTGATCTTTCTTGACTCACTCATATGCTTACTGAGTTTTACACTTGTTATGCACTTGCTTAACCCTACAAATTAAAAAGAACCAAACCACACTTTGAGTTAACTTTAAAAAGTGACATGCTGATAATATAATCAAGATAGAGGCTTGCATAGAGATTGTTCTAAATACATATACTTATGCTTGTGGAAAGATATCTTGATAGGACAATTATATTGACTAAGTTGTTGTGGAGTGTGACATAGTTCTGGCTTAGAAGTCTTACCAGTTCTAGTCAAGGTACTTGGAGATTTCATTTTGATAAATATCATAAAACCATAGTATCACATACTCCTCAATGATGATAAATTCCTACTAGAACCATATATAGGATAGAAGCCTTCTACATTCACTGCTTGTTGTTGTGTTGAGTTTGGTTGGACTTTGTGATCCTTGTGAGAGATTTATCATACTTCCAAGATCAAGATTCACTTGCACGCCACACAAATATGCACTACTCCTACACTGGGAGTAGGCGCAAAACATGCCATTCCATTTAGATCCACCCAATAAATGCTTCAGTCTTTGTTGCTATCTCTCTAAAAGTTTTGTTGCCAAGAGGAGAGCCATGAGCTATGTAAAAGTATTTAAAAAAAGAAAAAAGAAAAAAAGGGGGAGTTAAAACAATGGGTACTTGGATGCTCGCCTCCCTAAAGAAAAAAAAGAAAAGAGAGAAAAGAAAAAAAATGAATGAATAAGATAGCTCATGTTCTCTGGCAAGGTTTTCAAGTATCAAAAGAGAGGTATGTTTTCAAGGAGCAGAGTAGAATTAGGTTTTGCCACTTCCACCATATATCCACACACAGGCACGTCTTATCTAAGAGTATGACATTTCGGTCCTAGGATCCGTGTTTTAACTTTACAATATATACGAGACAAGTATGCAATCAAGTTTGTCCCTACCTAAGCTCCACATAAGCCTTAGCAGTAGGTTGAGGAAGAAAGGCAATTTCACACTCTTGCCTTGGTAAGGAATCATACACCATTGAGTGACTGAGAGTATCATTTGAGGAGTATAAGTGATCTATGCTTTTCCTTTGTAAAAACATTAAAAACTCCAAGTTGCTAAGATGAGAATTTGGGATGATAACTTTGCTTCGAGAGCTGTTCTACGTTTCAACCACCTACGGATATATGTTAGCCAATGCCACAAATCCCACCTGTATAAGGAATGCTTTGGAACAACTTTTTTGCTAGCGACATATCTTAAGATGTTATAATCATGTTTACTTCTTCAGACTTTACTCGAGGACGAGCAAAGAGCTAGTGTGGGGGAACTTGTTGACGGTCCTTAATGTCAATCATAAACCATCAACTATTGCATATAATAACATGAAATGAATCACAAACCATAGTTGTAGGGATTGATTCTAACAAGTTCCACGAGTTTTGGTGAATCATTGTTTCTACAGGTACATACCGGAAAAGTTATCAAAATGAGCCAATATGACAGTATAAAGGTATCTCAAATGATGAATTAGAATACACCATTGCAACGGGCTCATCGAAACGATCGAAATAGATATATCATTTGCCTTTTTCGGAGTTCCGGATGAAAATATATTAATTCCACCGCGGGGGCTGCACTAGAAGACCCCAGAAGGCGCGAGAAGACACCACGCCGAAGTGGACCGCGAGGGGCCCCGGAGCCAGACCGGCCGGTCTGCTACAGTGGCTAAATGGGCCCAGCTTCGGCCCACGTGCTCCACCGCCTTAGGGTTTCAATCTCAGCCGTCCGCCAAAGTCGGTTTGATCCAAGGGCTCACGTTCATCCCATCGGGCTATAAAAAGCGACCCCTGACCCCAGGGGGGAGGCACTCCCCATGAAACCCTAATTCATATTCTCTGAGGGAGACTCATCTGAGAGGGGTCCCTTGAATGGATCAACCTCTCAAGAGTCATTAGAAAATTGGGAGAGAGGAGAGGAGAGAGTAAAAGGTGGAGCCGGCCTGTCGGATCCCCTCAACTTTGTACCTCTACGGAGACGATTCATCATCGATTCATCTTCAGGTTCTTCTGTTGGTAACTCTAAGTCTTCTATTTAATTAAGTTCAGTTCTTACTTTACTTTGCTTATAGGATCTCCGCTCGTATTGAGTGCTCTAGTTATTGCGCATAGCTAGAGTAGTAATCGTTAGTGTAGACGTGGTGTCTAGACTAGTGTTTACCTGAGTTCGCGCCCAATTCTTACGGTTAGTTGTGGTAGCCTCTAGAGGTGACAGCTCTATTGGTCTTCGTATTCCACCACGTCGGAGTTGGTGTTCCGTAGAGCTTTTGGCAGCCTTTCCTAACTACTTTCTTCCCAGTCTTATTCAAGAGTTGGAAAGGTACTGTTGCTCCAAAGTAAGTTAAGTATAGTAAGCCTGATCCTTAGTTATCTAGTTGACCTGAGACAACCCCTCTCTACCCACCAAAAATATTTACCTTTTCTATCCTTGGACATTCTTGATTCGTTACTAGTACACTTCACGTTCCTCGTGGAAAATTGATACCTTGGAATACTCTAGGGTGAAAGCTACAGCGGTATCCGTGCACTTGCGGATCTTTTCTGTTTGCGTTAACATATACCAACAACCTCCTGCTTCTCTCATTATGTCTTTTCTGCAAGGGGTTAGTGGACAACACATACCCGAAGGAATATACTATTTATTAAAGTATGGATAGTATTTGTCTAAGAGTTAAAGATTAATTTGTAGCTCGTGCTTTCAATGATTCATCACTATTTCAAAACCTCTCTTTTTTTCATCAATGTTAAAGCAAGGATATTATTTTGGAGCATACCCTTAACCTTGAATTGATTCTACGAATAATCTCCTGATATGATTTAAACATTTTTTTTATATAGGAGGGGTTAGTCTATATGTACAACTAAATTCTTATATAAGTATGCTTGATTTTCATAATGTTTAAATAATGTTCTAAAGCATACTTATAATAGAATAAGGAAGTTTGCAAGACTAAAGGTATTTATTCACATAGAAACAAGAATATGTATGGTGAATCATAGGAGCATTTTATTATATATATATATATATATATTAGAAAGTTATGTTTGAGCATGGCATAGGATAGAAATGACCAAGACAAATTAGCAACAAGGTATGAGATGTTAATTGTAGTTATATGTTGCATGAGGCTTGGACAAACGTACCTTATATCTTTATCTTTTTAAGTAAGTGATGATGAACTTACTTGGAGGAGGAGGATTCGGGTTCATCTGTTGGTGAGAGCTTATGGTCTTGCTGAGCAAGGCCTTTCTTTTTATTCTTCGTCTTTTCACCATTCAATGAAACTATAGAAGATTACATGTTCTTCACTCATCAACATTTTTCCTGATTAATTTGTGGTTGATGAGCTGGGGTCTATTGGAGATGCGATAATGCTCACTTGACAACTTCTTCTCCAATAGATTATGGTTGTTCTTTCCTGTAAAATATTAATGGACACATACCCAAGGAAATAGCAAGATTGAAATACAGGTTTTGTTGTCCATACTCTCTTTTTTTGTGATTTTCTTCTATGCTAATCAGGATGATATATGATTTAAGATTATTTAGCATAAACTGTGTCTATCGTGCTTTACGTTGTTGTTGCAATCTAGCATGGTTCAAGGCAAAGATGACTTGCAACAAAGATAAATGAATAAACATTGATAGTTCTTTGTGCAGAGTTATTACCTACCTTGATTCATCTCATATGTGAATTCCTTTCATGACTTACCCAGATTGAATTTAAGAATTCTCCTATAGGGGTTAATTTAACAAAATAACTAGTATCTACTAAAGTGTACTATCAGCTCAAGAATCAACATAGACTCATATCCAATTTTATTCAGGAAAGGATTTTAACCTAAGCACCTTGCTTAATTCAAAAACCTTTTAGAAGTAAGATCAAAACACCTTATGATTTAAAAATTAAACTAGACACCATATCTACTTTAACTTAGAAAAATAGTCAATGCTCAATTTCAAGGGTGTATGAAGATACTTCTAAACCTAAGTATACTGTAGCAAATACAAGTAGCATAAAAGTATCGTAGAAGTTTATTCAAGTAGAGATGAAAAAGCATGATTATGGTGAGTTTTTTTATATTATTTATAAGAATGCAAGTTGGGATGGATATATGAATGGAACTAAACATGTTATGGATGAAAAAAAACTTTAAACTAAATGAGATGGATGTTTGGATTGTAAAAAGTAAACATGTGGTGGAATGCAGAAGATAACTACTCATCAAATTTAAACTCCATGAGCAAGACTTTCTCACCTTTATTTCATCATACTTACCATGACTCACATGCTGGAATTTGTGAGTGATGCAACATCTATGTTTCCGTCACTTGAGATATGAATTAAAGTCTTGTGACGTCGACCTCTTTCTCCAACATTAGATTTGTTATGTTTCTTTTTATTTTGTGGGGGCATGCCGGAAGGTCGTAAACCGGTCGTTTATTACCCTGCATAAGATATTAAAGTAGACAAACGAGGGTAATCCTGCTTGAGCAGGGGTTAATGGTTATCTTGATCACATAATTGAGTATAAGTCTATCAATGTTCTAATTGCCTAGCTACCTTCCCCGGCAACGGCGCCAAAAATGCTTGTTGACATTTACTACCGTCATTACTAAAAAGCAGAGATAAATCCTACCCCTAGTAACAACGCCAGAAATGCTTGGTATATAATTAACTTGTCATTAGCAACTAGCCACTCATTTATTACTAACATTCCTAAGCATGAATTAAGTTGTCATCCTCAATTATAATGCTAAGGAATAACTATAGATTTACATGTATTCAATATGACTAGGCAGAAATAAAAGATATGAATATAATATGAATGTGAACTAAAATAGGTTCTGCAAGCGGACAGATAATTATACCGTTGTAGCATTTTACCTAGAGAGTTCTACCAGGTTGTCGATTTATATTTATACCACTAGGAAGGTCTATATGTAGGACTTATAACTATAACTTACATTATTAATGTGGAAGATAAACCATAACTAGAATCCTACTCATAACAGGGGATAAGTCACGTGATAAAAGATATATAATAGATAATAATGATCAGTCGTCATAAATAGATAAACATCAGAGCTCTTCTAGTCATATTAATAGCTAGCCAATGGATAAACTCAGGAATAAATACTAAGGTAATTCAATAACTACGTCAATGAATAACTCTAATTAGTGCAATTACATCTAGCAATCATTGTTAAGTTAATCCTATATCATAATCACATGTAAAGAGGCATCAACTAATGAGAGTATTAAGACACAAGGGTCACCTCCTTCGCGACCGTGCCCATGCTAGTCCTACGTGCGGAGGGGGTGGACTACAGAGAAACCAACGCAGCTGCTGTCACTGCGCGGACTACCACACGTCCCGGCACATCAGGGTGCACTCGCAGATAAACAAGATATCTAGATACCACGGCTATATATTGTCTACCATCTACCCAAATGGCCGCTTGGGTAAACGCTATCTGAGCAATTACATGAATTCAATAAGATCAAACCAACTATCCTAGACATATAATCAAAGTAGACAATGACTATTGCAATTAAGAATATATAAGAGATTAAGAACAATGTTGCCTGAATCATAATATTGAATACAATAAAAGCAAAGTACTAGAACTATACCGAACTCCGCGCTCCGCATGCACGCCCGAGGGCTCCGGATCCCGAAAGAACTAGAACTCTTCTACTTCTAATCTAACTAGGCTAAAGCTATGAACTAGAGAGGCTCGATGAACTAGAGAAGGCTCTTGATGGATTGATCTCCAAATGACTTGATGCCTCCAGGGGGGGGGGTCTACCCCTTTATTTATAGCCCTGTGGGATCGGCGTGCGCCCGCAGATCAAACCGATGTAACCAAGGGCCAAGATGACTCCTCGTAGGTGGTGGAGGAAGCTTCCGTATGGGAGGCCAAACCCCTAGCGGGGCGCCGGGCGGCGCTATGGTGGGGGGCGGTCGGCCCCACCTAGCAGCGCCCCGGCCCCTGGTTGCTTCAGGTGTCTTCTAGAGTCTTCCCACGTCCCGTTTGTGATATTTCCGTGGCGGATAAGTTTCATGGTAAATATGCACTTGAATCCCTCTTTTAAGCTTTTCTGGAAAAGTCCCTAAAAAATACAAAATATGCAAAACTCGTGGAAATTGTCAGTTAAAACCCTAGACTAGTGTGTAATCATATATCCTTTTTATGTCTAAAGTTCTAATAAAAGTTGATGTTAACCACCGTCAACATTGAATAATCTTACGATAAAATATAGTATTTCCATAATCATCAAAGAAATCATCCTCAATTTCAAACATCCATTCCGAAGTTGGAATTATCTCCTTCGCCTTAGCTAGTTCAAGTTCTTATTCAACTATAGGTTGAGATGAATCGTAAAAAGTTTATTTTTAGCTAACAGAGATTTTTTTCTTCTAACAACTCTTCTTTTTCTACGGGAAGATCATTTAAAATATTAGTAAAAATAGTTTTAGCATGATCAGCGATAATATGCATAAATGCTCCACCCACGGCCAAATTAAGGTATTCCTTATTCCTATTATCAAGGCCTAAAAAGAAATATTATAAAAGCATAGGTTCCGGTAAAGCAAGATTAGGTCCAGAATTTACAAAGCCATCAAAACAATCCCAAGCCTTGTCTAGCGATTCATTATCTAATTGTTTAAATCCTATAATTTCAAAACAAAGTTTAGCGACTTTTTCTATAGGGAAAAATTTAAGGCAAAAGTCTTTTCGTAATATTTCTCAATCTCCTTTACTACTCCCAACATGGTGATTATACCATTTCTTAGCTCACCCTGTTAATGAAAATGGAAAGAGTTTCCATCATAAAGTATCATCGACCATGCCCTTAATACTTAGACATGAACATGTTTGCTCAAAATCGCTTAAATGGAAATAGGGGTTTTCGCTAGAATTACCGTAAAAAATTATGTTCTGAACTAATTTGATTAATCCCGGACGTAGCTCATAGCCGGATGATGTAATAGGTTTAGAAGATTCTTTTGGTCGGAGGTACGATCCCGATGGTGCTCGTATTGATATAAAAGTTGAGATTCGTGTTCCATATTATTTTATTTTATTTTTATTTTTTTCAAGATAAAAGGATAATAATAGATTAAGATAAACTAAAGTCAAAATCAGCAAACCGTTTCCCGGCAACGGCGCCGAAAAATGCTTGTTGGTATAAATTAGCTGCACTCTATATAGTAATTATAAGCGCACAGATATATACTGATCAGCACTTCACCAAGATCAACCCGGTTTTAATATCGAACCCAAAGGAACAGCAGTGATTATTGACTAAGTCCATAACTCTTAATCTAAGGGGAGTACAAACAATCTATAAAACTATCAAGAACGAGAAAATAGCTATTGCACTCTAGTTTCGACAACCGGTAAGCTTTATATAATATTGTTTAATCGGGCAAGTAACCCAAATAGGAGAAGAAACAGAGTAATCTCCTACCAAGCACCTATAAGCCTATCAGTCCTATCAACGGAAAGTGGACTACAGAGGATTCAACGAAGCTATAAAGTCACCTTCGCGAGCTACCACTATCCGGCTAATCGGGGACATCTACAAGCAACCATAGCCCAGACTCCACGTCTATGCTACGAATCACTCCTCCGACCTAGGAGCTACCCAAATCGAAGTACTCAATATAATATGAGTTGCAAACCAAAGAACGAATAAAAACAAGTTGTTTACTTGAATCAGAATGACGAATACAAAAGTACCTCAGAACGCAGCTCCGGACGAGGGAGCCGAATCCAGACGAATACAGCTACGAAGAAGCTCCGACAGGCCGGGACTCCTCCGAATCTCTACTCCTCTACTCTATCTCTCTAATCTCTATCTTGATTGCTAGCCTAGATCTAGTGAATATCTATCTAATGCTCTGGCTCTTCAGCTCTTGATCTGGCCTCCCTCAGGGGGGTCTGGCCCTTTATTTATATCCCGGTGGGATGGATGCGCCATTTGTTGGATCAAACGGCGTAAGGAGGGGCGAGATGACTTCTCGGAGGCGGTGGAGGAAGACTCGAAGGGGGCGGCCAACCCCTAACCCTAGGGGGCCGCCCGGCGTGGCAGTGGGGCCGGCCGGCCCCACCACGGGGCTCCTCGGGGTCCTGTTGCTTCCGGTATGTTCTAGATGCTTCCCACGTCCCGTTGCGATATTTTCCGTCGCGGATAAGTTTCATGGCAGGAATGCACTTTAATCCCTCTTTTAAGCTTTTCTGGATAATTCCCTGAAAAATACACAATTCACCAAAACTCGTAGAAATTATCAGTGATGACCCTATTCTAATAGATATTCATGTATGATAAAGGAATATTTGCTAGTGAAGATTGTATGTTAATAGGTGTCAACAGGCGCAAAGTCGGCCCCGGGGCAGGGCGGCCCGCGACGCCAGAGCACGCGGTGATCACCGCGTCGAGCCAACCAGTGCTGTGCACGATTTTTAAAGCATCGACCGCGACCTATCTAGTTGGAATACGGCCCAACCAACTCGACATGGCTCAAGAGTGCACCTAAGGCTACCAGCAAGGGTATCCTATTCGGGATATGCTCGACCAGGGAAAAGGCTATGGGCATGCCAAGTTGGGTCTGTCGACAACATTGCAGAGCTCGGCCAGAGCATGAACATGGCCGAGACAGTGAGGTTTTAAGGCTCTTGGGGCAAGGTTTTCTATGCTTAACCGCTGGACGTCTGCCAAACCAACCTATCCACTTTAAAGAGAGTACTTTAGGCTACTAACCATGGTTATAACATAACTTCATTGCCTAGCTAAATCTTACAGAAATTGCTTGCCAACACAGCATTGTCAAACTGATTTCCAGACTTAGGAAAAAGCAGCTGGCCGTCTGACCAGTTTGCACCACCTGATACATCTGTCTATCATCGCAAAACTTGTTGCAATGTCATGCGCGAACTTCTTCATCTAGAACGTGCGTGGTCTTAATTCGCGGGCGCGTAGATCTATCGTTCGCGAGTTCCTTATCCAGGAACGCGTGTCCGCACTCTGCCTAGTCGAAACCAAGGTCGATGTACTCTCTGCTACTATGGTGTATGATCTAATGGGCACGGACTTTGATTATGTGTGCTTGCCATCAGCTGGGGCCTCCGGGGGCATTGTCGTTGCTTGGCGGTGGGACCTATGGGTCACCTCCGCACGCTGTGTCGCACCTTCTCGGTGGAGGTATCCATTGCTCCGGCCTCGTCACCGTTGGAACCCTGGACTTTCATCGCGGTCTACGGTCCTGTCGTCGATGAACTAAAAACGGCCTTCCGCGATGAGCTGCGTCTGGTGCACGCCACTGCCAGGGCCCGCTGTTAATCTGCGTGGACTTTAACCAGATCTACTCTGGCACCGATAAGAATAACAACCGCCTCCATCGGCGCAACATGAGAGAGTTCCGTCGACTGCTTGATGACACGCAGCTCCAGGAGCTTTATTTGCATGGGAGATTGTACACTTGGTCGAGCATGCGTGACAACCCAACTCTGGAACGCATTGATCGAGCATTCGCCAACCTGCAATGGATGGACAACTTCTCCTACCATCATCTGCGATGCCTATCGTCGGACTGCTCCGACCACTCACCACTCCTCCTGCAGCTGTGCACAATGCCTTGGGCCAAGCCACGTTTCCGGTTCGAGTCATTCTAGGTCCGCATCGATGGCTTCAAGCAGGCGGTGGTGAACACCTGGAACGCCGAGGTGCCGGCTGCGGACCCGTGTCGAGTGCTAGACTGCAAGCTAAGAAGAACCGCCAAGGCCTTGCAAAGGACGGATAATTGGGCATCGGTCGGCACGCTTAGTGCATTCGTGCCGGCCCTCTATGCGGCGACGTCCAGAGCCGGAAGAAAGCGCTGCCTGCGTGACGCGCTGGCCAACAATCGCTGGGTGGCGGACATCACCGGCGCCTTAACAACGCAGGTCGTCGGCGACTATCTGTGCATCTGGTAGTTGCTGAGCACGTGGTGCTGGTCCCACGGCCGGACAAGCTCGTCTGGAAGTGGTCTTCGGACGGCGCATACTCCACAGCCTCCGCCTACCGTGCGTTCTTTTCAGGTGCAACCAAGATGCTTGGCGCTAAGGAGCTCTGGTCCACCAAAGCACCTTCGAAGGTAAAGATGTTCTTCTGGCTAGCGATGCACCGGTGTCTTTGGACGGTGGTGCGTCGAAAACGTCACGGCCTACAAGACGACGACGCCTGCTCCTTGTGCGACCAGTGCCCGAAGACCCCTAGTCACTTGTTCCTCGGCTGCGTGTTCGTGAGACAGGCCTGGCACGGCTTGCTGTGTCGTCTGCAACTCCAGCACCTCGTGCCTTCCGGTGCACCTCAGCTTGGCGCATGGTGGATTGACCAGCGAATGCGTATCGACAGTGCCGCGAGACCGCTCTTCGATTCCCTACTTCTCCTTACCTCCTGGTGCATTTAGAAGGAGCGCAACGCTAGAGTCTTCCGCTCCATATCTTCGCCTCCCAACGCGGTCGTGCATGAGATCATCCTGGAAGCAAGCGCCTGGGCCACGGCGGGTTATGCGCCTATGGCGGCGCTGGAGGCATTTCTGTCGCAGAATTTGTTTCCTATGTAATTATCCTTGAACTTGATCCAGTAGTGTAGGGCTGTTTCTAGGTCTAGAGGCCTCTCGCCTCGCGCGGTCTGGTTGTTTTGCTGCTTCCCTCTTAATGAAATATGGGCACACAACCCGGTCACGAAAAAAAACTGCTCGTGCTCCCTTACGTTCCCAGTCTACGAGGTGGTAGATGGATACGTCACCAGCGGCAAGCAGTCATCGCGGGGTCAGCGACCCGAAGAAGTACTGAAAAAATACGCGGTGGGCTCAGTGTAACAGAACCGTCCAAATTATAAGAGCACAAGTATAAAAACAATCACCGAAGTGACTAAATTTTCACGCTTGAGCCCATATAATCCCGGTAGTCCACTGAAATCACGAAGGACTTCAAACCAACCAACATATAAGCAAGATCGTACTGATTCAACAAAACAAGTCACTTGTTACATCCTTTTTATAAGTAGTTCAATATACATCAGAGTGCAAAATAATTATTTACAACATAAGTCAAAAGTAGCGAAAGCAAAGTAATTAAAATCAATTTCAAATACATGCCCAGTACCAAGGTCAATTCCAACAAAAGCATTTAGAGATAAGAAAGATAAGAAGGATCATGCCCATGATCGTACTCCTTCGTTAAGGTAGGAGCCATCCAAATTTTGCAGTAATCATGATACATCACAACCTGCAACAAGTGGGAATAAACCCTGAGTACGAGAATATACTCAGCTAGACTTACCCGTCATAAACCAGAAATAAAGTGACACCAAGGAGTATGCAAGGCTTTATATAAGTGGGGCTAGCTTAACAATATTTTGCATAAAAGCATAAGTGATATGAGAGCATTATTTTATTATACTAGCAGCAGATTATTATTAATCAACCTTTCATCTAGATGAGCACCTGTGCTAAGCAATCACTTGATTATATACAAACATTAATAACCATATCAGGTTTATTTCAGCTATCAACATTACCATCATCATGATCATCATCAAAATTAGAACCATCATTATTTAGTGAGTTCTACGATGCCAGGCAAGGTCAAGTTCTCACTATCCGGGAGAGACGGCGATTCGAATCGATTCCAACTGAGCTCAGGGGGTATTCCCAACACACACCCGCACAGACCTAGCCGGGGTCGTCTTAGATTACTCTTGGTACAACTCGGCGCGGGCCCGGTTCTCGCGTCGGCAAAAACCGAGAAAGTCGGATAGCCGGGATGTTCAAGCCATGCTAACCCAAGGACGACGCCGGGGCAGTTATACATGCTTGCCCTTGGTCTAGTATGCCGCTATCCCACGAATTGCCCAACCGCCCCCCGTTTTCCCGTCTTGAGTTGAGCTACCGAGCTTCGCGGCCACTTGGCACACAGGGCCGGGCCAACTATGTGTTGGGCTGCATTCAACATGATCAAGAGTGAAACAACGCGTCCAGTCCTTAATCGACTCAGACAGGGTCCACTGTCCCTGCCCGGTCTTCTTTTATTTTAACACTTGGTTCTTTTCCACGATAGCACATATAGCCAACCGTGACCAGAGAAGTAACAACCTATATCTCGCGGATGACAGAGAATCACCCGACTTCTACCGGTCTAAGCATGGCTAAGCATTTATCTCGATTCCTGAACTTAAATAGGATTCAAGGTATAATTTGCTGGACAAGGAAAGGATATATGCAGTAAGTGTTTCCAACCAACTCCTATAACTTAATGCAATAAACAACATAAAGTATTCAATTGCATTTTATAAAAGGGTGGGAGACTTAGAATGCTCCGGGGCTTGCCTGGAATATGACCCAAAGTCAGTCAAGTTAGCTTGCACCATCTTCAGGTTCGACTCCAATATCAGGTCCGTCACGTTGTTCATCTAACGTACCTAGATGAGATGTACAATGCATATGTATGAATACATGGGAGTGCAATAGGCAATGCATCACATAAAGAAAGCAACAAAGAATAAAGTCACACTAGATGATATGAGCAATTATAGAACAAACTAATCACAATCATAACAAATATTGGTATAGCTAGCATATCACACATAACACCAATATACAAGATCTTAGGTATATTACTTAACCATTAATAAAGATATGAGCCACACTAGCATCATACAAAGCAACACTAAAACTAAAATCAACCAATTTCTGGACTGCGCACAGCAGCTACAAGATTTAGGTATAACTGGAGTTATACACATCTAAATGAAATGCAACAAGACAATCTGGAAATATTATAAAATTGTCTACAATTCATCTTTAATCATTAAAGCATGATTCACAAGTTTAATAGGTTGAAATTACACATGTACAGGATCAGGTCTAGAAATTTCAGAGAGAAGCCATTTCTGAAGCTGAATATTACACAGCCATAACTCACAAACTATAAAAGCTATAGCTATGAAAATTTAACACAAGCTAGATATGTAAGTTATCTACAACTTTGTTATAGACAAGTTTTACACAAAGCATCATTAATAAGGTGCAATCATTAAAGTTCTAGAAACTGTTCGGAAAGCCTCCAAATGGAATAAATAGAGCAAATAATATTTCACTCATGTTTCAAACATCAAATTGGGCACAAGCAATATTACCAATAGTTGAAATATATTGAATAAACACCAGAAAATATAATGACCACTCCTAAACAAATTATTTTCATAGCCTTTTCCATTTATTTATATAACTAGGTGGAATAATGAGTATATATGGAACACATATCAAAATTTCACAGTAAATTATAATAAAATTACAGTAGCTCACATATACTCCCAATAGACTACTATATAAATTTTATTGCATTTGGATAAGTATAGCAATCTCTGTGAAAAAGATAAATTGCTACAGCAATAAATCACGTGAGAGCAAATTAATTCCAAAACTCAATATTTTCAGTAAGAACATGCCCATGTTAAGTATCCACAATCACAAGAACATCATAGAAAGGCAGTGGAACCATATTTTCCATTTATATAATTTTATTTGAATTATTACTCAATTAAATCCGATTCCTAGGCATCAAGAAAAATAAATCAATAACTAAATCAAACTGCATCCAATGAAGTTCAAATTTTAACCACAGTACACACATATCACCAGTATCCTACCATCCAAATTTCACACCATTTCGAGCATCACAACATTATATATGAAAATAACAATAGCAAACCCTAGACAATAAAGATCTATTTTTACTGCAACATATTTCTACTAAACCATGTAATATTGTTACACCACTGGATAGATATACTCATAAGGATTCCAAAAAGTCCTCATTTGCTATTTTATGATTTTTCTATGATTTACTACGATTTATCAAAATTTAGCCCAAAATATGCATAAAAGAAAAGATAAAGGAAACCAGATTTGCACTGAGGCCCCTGCAGTTCTCGATTACTTTTTAACACTATTCACATGAGTCATGGGGTTCGCGGATAACCCCCTGATGTTCTCCCTAATGTCGCGCGAAGTCCGCCTTCTTCCTCCTCTGTACAGAACAGAGAGGGAGATGGCAGGGGTGGTGCCGGTGGTGGCCTAGGGCCGGCTGGAGACGGACGGCGGCGGCAGGACGCGGCGTGCCGTGCAGAGGACCTGCGCTCCCCCCGCGCAGGGGCTCGGCCAGGCCCTAGACGGCCAGAGGAGGGCCGGATGGCAGCAGCCCGGCGGCTGGCGGCCGCTTCGACGACGGCGCGCTCCGATGGGCGTTGGGGTCGGAGAAGGGCTGCAGGAGCGCGGCGCGAGCTCACGAAGATGGTGCTGGGTTCTGCTGAGGGCGAGGAGGCGCGGAGGAGAAGAATGAGGGCAGCAGCGAGCTCAGTCGGCTCGGCAATGGCGGCGGCGCGCGCCTCGCGCGTTCTGCGGCCGAGGAGAGCAAGGGAGGGTGAGGAGAGGCGAGCAGAGAGTGGAGGAGGATGAGGAGGACGCTCTGACACCCCTCCACTTCTGCAGCAAGAGGCATGGACGCGTGGAGAGGGTGAGGACGCGCGTCGGCAATGGTGGGGGCGCTCCCTGCGCATGGTGGCCACGTACCCCCGTGGAGGCTTTTCAGCGAGCGCGTGGCGGGCGTGGTTTCCAGATAGTTTTTGGGCTTTTTCTAGGTCGAATTAGATCATGGGCCTTAAAGATCGTTTATTGATCATATGTTGCTCTACAATTCTTATTAAGGCCAGTCAGTCATTAGGGCCACGGATTAGGAGATAAATAGCCACAAAAACTGCAGTGTCAGCACATTGATAGTGACTAAGAATGATTGTCAAACCTTGTCAAACTGAGTCGGATTGATGCCATCTTTTGATATGCTCTTCCCCTAGTAATTACCTTCAACTTCTATTTTGAGTCCAACTTAGGTTGCTTAACAAATTTTGGAGAACGTAGGACGTCAACGTCGTGAACTTTGATTTTGAATTACTTGGAACTCTGAAAACAGCACTGGAATCTGATTTCTGGACCCTTTTTGAGCATGTTGCACACGTGTTTATGACTTGACCCTTAAACAAAGTTTGTTCCTTATAAAATTCTCTACAACTTTGATTAAGGGTGCACAGTTATGCAAACTCTCTAAGCTGCACTTCTTAAACAATCAAACAAAAGTGCTCTAGGGTTAACATAGGTCAAACTATCACTTAGAAGCATTTTTGGGGCACTTGCTCAATATGAACCCTTCATGACTTTTGTTTCTAAGTCCAACTAGAGTCCTTTCAGCAACATGGCTAGGCTTGGTTGACACTCCATCTACTCGTGCACTTGATAAAGCCTTTCAAGCGAGGATGCAACTGATCATTTCATGTGGCATTTTGATTCCAAACTTCACTAAACTCTCTACAAAAGTCAAGGTGGATGAAGATGGATATGAGCTAGGGATCAAGATCATCACTTAACATATCTTGCTTATGTCTAAACTTGTTGCTAAGCTAGTGACTAACACCTGGGTGTTACACTCAGCGCCGTTGACGAAGCGGAAAAGGCGGGGCAAAACACCTAAGTGCGGGGGGTTACCCGGCGTCGCGTCGCGCCGGGCGCCGGCCGCTGCTGTGTGGCCTTTCTGAGCTGGGCCGTTCTTGTAGGAAGAGGATGGTGCGCAGTGCGGCGGACTTGGAGGAGCCTGGTGCCGTCTTGGACTTGCGCTTCGCGGCATCAGCGTGGAGAGCGCACGTGTCGCCTGGTGGGTCGTCACGTCAGAGTCTTCCTTCTTTTCTTTTTTTAGGGCGCGTTTGGTCAGAGGTGAGATAGGAATAGAGGGTTATTCTACCCTTCAAAAGTTATTATTGCATCTTAGTCATTTATTTTTTACGCTCATTTAATTCTAGCTGTTCATCTATTTCTCTTTTCCTATCCCATCCCCTATCCCCTGTATCCAAACATGCCGTTAGGGTCATGCACTACTGCGCCTCAAACACATTCCTCTGCTACATGAGAAAAGGGCCACTCGAGGGCGAGCGTTTTCCCGGCAGCGTTTCCGCCGTCTCTCCCTCGTCTCTGGCGGCCGGGTCGACGCCGGGAGTGTCTGAGAGACATGGAATCACCGTGCGTTGTACATACTGACCCTTACTTTTAGTAGGTTAGGGTTAAGGTTTGCTTGTCTCGCGTCGGTGTCTTCGTCGACAGCGAGGATCTTTTGTGTCGGCGGAGATCTAGCAAGCGGTGGCGGTGGCTGCTCTTGCCTAGCTTCACAACGGTGTCCAGGTAGGTTTCCCGGCGGCCCTTGGTTGGTGGAAGCAGCGTCGTGGTTGTGGAATAAGACTCTCTTGGCCTTCCTCCACCTCGTCGTCATGTTCTTCGATGGCGATGAAGAGCCAGTGAGGTGGGAGCCGAATGGATTTGGACCTCCTCTTTGGTGCCTTGGAGATGGAGTCTAGATTCGTCGGCTCTTGTGCAGGAGTTTGTGTGGTTGGCGGCTCCATTGCCTCTCGGAGGTGGTGGAGCCGGCGGCGCGCATCGTCAAGGGTGCGGCGGCGGCAGCTGTGGGTGATGCAGCAAGCTGGAGTGCGGATCGAGCTCGAGCCCCGGCGGCGCGAATCGATGGCAAGCTTTAATTCGAGATCAGAGGAACTTGGGGCGTGTCCCCAACCGATGCTCCTTTAACGGTGATTTCTACTGCGGCCCAGCCGATGCTCCTTTAACGGTGATTTCTACTGTGGCTTCCCTCAAAGCTTATATGCGATTGGGTTCATCCAGGTCTGGGGTAGCCTTAGAGTCTCCTTCGACGACGGTGACCGGCGATGGATCGACGGTGGCGGTCGGCTCTAGATGCTTCGGGCTGTTTAGAGGAACACAGGGCCCAAAGACCTCTTTGTAATTTCTTTTTGTATCAGGGTCTCTGTGTTAGTTGGCTAGGACAGCAGTCGATGTATCCTTTCCGTACGTATATGTATTAGTACATGTCTGTGTATGTTTTCCTTACCTAATATACAGGTACGTTTATCAAAAAAATTGCGCGAGTCCGTGATTCCGTGCGATGTTCATGACCCTCCCGACGGGCGACACCGCGACGGCAATTCTTGAAATCCTCGGTCCCCTTCTCAGTTCTCTATCCTAAATCTACTCTCGGTGTTTTGGCTTATTGTTCCTTTCAAGACTGAATTTTTAAGAAATCATAACTCTTCAATACAACGTCAGATGAAGATGATTTTTATATAAAAGTTGTAGCTCTCGATGAGATCTATAACTTTCTAGTTTTGAATTTTTTCATTTAAGGACATTAAGATGCTCAAAAAAAATCATATATTATTTCAACATCATAATTAACGCGTACAAGAGCTCGTCGGTTTTAAAAATTCATATATTTTTTATATGGTGTCAAATAAGGATACTTTTTATATGAAAGTTGTAGCACAAAATGAGATCTACAACTTTATAGTTGCATTTTTTTTTATTTGAGGACATTAAGATACTCAAAAACTAATATAGTATTTTAGCTTAATAATAATTGCGTACAAGAGCTTGTTTAGCTTAATAATAATTGCGTACAAGAGCTTGTCGCTTTAGAAAATTAATATCTTGTTTGAATGGTGTTAGATAAAGATACTTGTTATACCAAAGTTGTCGTTTAAAATGTGATCTATAATTTTGTAGTTTTGAGTTTTTCATTTGAGGATGTTATGATGCTAAAAAAATATAGTATTTCATCACTATAATAATCGAGCACAAGAGTTTGTCATTCAAGCGGCTCTTTATTGATTCATTTCTACACGAGGCAAACTTGATCCTATCTTTATATGGAAAAGGCTGAGCCAATTTCTGTAGTTTTTTCTACGTATGTATGTGTATGCTCTATAGATTCCTTACCAACATAAATTCTACATCTGTATATGATAATTGTCCCGATATACTACGGGCGCCCTTGCGCGCACAATGTACTAATAGGAGAGAGAGCCTCTATGGCACGCCTCAATTCCAAGCAAAAGGAGAAAGAGAGCACCAACCACCAATCTAGTCCCTGTTTTCAGCCAATAAAGAAGTGGCTGTACAGACTTTATTCACAACAATAAAAAACGGAGCAGCCTCCAGCATTCCTCCCAGATGAAGACTAAACAACTAAGGGCGTTTTTTATAATGGTGCTAACTACGTACAGCTAAAGAGCAGTTTCAGCTTATCAGCCAGCAGTATTTTCTTATCATAGAAAATCAGCTGTTTTAACAGTGTTTTGGCTTATCATCCGACTTATAAGTCCTGCTGAACAGCCCAGTAGTTAGCTGATGTGAAGGTGAGATAGAATAAGACTTTTATATGTTTATATGTTACTGGACCTACACACTCCTCTCTCATATTTTTAGGTTATGTAAAATACTAACTCCGTTTCTAATTATAGTTCATTAGACTTTTTTGACCTTAAGTTTGACTACTCGTTTTATTTAAAAAATCATGCCAAATATCACATATTTGTTGTGGCTTGTTTTATTAATAAGAGGTCTTCAATAATGATTTACATTTGACTATATTTATATAATTTTTTAATAAGATGAGCAATTAAACTTTAAGTAAAAAATCAAACAAATTATAATTTAAAATGGAGGAAATAGGTGACTACTCTCTACTATTTTTTCATGCCATGTCACATTTAACTAACTAAATAACTAGCTGTGAGACAGCTAGTTCTGAGACACAGGGGCGACAGAGAGCCACAACTGGGGGTGGTACGATATGGCAGGCTGTGCGGTGGTGGTGTGCCAAGGCCGGGCGGCGGCTCAACGAGAGCGCCACGGAGGCAGCAGCCCAACCACGGGCCTGCGAGCGCGGGAGGGCAGGTGGGGGTGAGGAGCCACTTTCGGGTGGTGAGCGGATGGGATAAAGAGAAATATAGATATAGACACCTACTCTCTTCGTATAGGAAAAGAATGTCGTTTTGGACAAGGTTTTGGTCAAACATTGGGAACATAAATTATGAATAACTTTTCGGTAATGCTCTTAACCGGCCGTTCGAACGCCCGGACGCCCCGTTCGTGGGCCGCGATGCCAGGCCCAAGACCACCCCTGCTCCTCCGTTTCCATGTACTTGTTCTTATCCGCTCGTCGCTTGGTAGCTGCCTCCGCCGCTCGGTCATATCCACTCACCTGCTGGCTGCTGCCTCCCCGCTCGGCCGCTGGCCTAGCGCGCCGCACGCGGCCACCTCCAATCCGTAGTGCCAGCCTCGGCCTGCCAAGTGCATGCGGCCGCCTCAAGCTGCGGCGCCCCTCTCGCGGCCACCTCCGAGTCGCGGGGGGTGGCTTTCGGTCCTGCGGCAAGTGCGACGTGCGGCTGCCTTTGAGGCACGGTGCCCCTCGCCTCGAATCGCGATTCTCGACTACTGGTCCTACCAGGCGCGGCATACGGTTGCCCTCTCGCAGTCCTGCAGCCATTCTCTCCGCCGCATCGCGCAATTGCCTCCCTTCCACGCCGTGAGACGCTGTCGTGGATATATGACTAGGAGATGAGGGGATCACATGTTGCAGATGTATGATTTAAGCGTTTCAAATATTTTATAGGTATGTTGCAATAGTTTGTTTATGAATGTTACAAATATAGATCAGGATGTTTGTATATGTTTTAAATGTTTTTAGAGGCATGGTGTAGGTGTTTCAAATGTTTTTAGAGGCATGGTTCAGGTGTTTTATAGGCACATTGCAAGCGTTTGTTCAAAATGTCTCATATGTTTTAGATATATGTTGTAAGTGTTTTTTATTTAGATATTGCATATGTTTCACACAAATGTTGCAAGAGTATGTTTGAGATGTTTCATATGTTTCAGTCTTATGTTGCAATAAGTGTTTTCATGTTGCAAGTTACAAGTGTTTTATATGAATATTGCATATGTTCTATAGAATGTTGCGATTAGATGTTTCATTTGTTTCAAACCTATGCTTGCATTAAAGTGTTTCACGCTGCAAGTGTTTTTATGTTTAAGATATATGTTCATAGAGTCGTCCGTCAGGGGAAGAGGAGCGACGAGCAGGGGCAGCGGATGGGGTGCAGCACACTTGGGATCCTTCGGATAGGGTGTGCTTATCTTTGTCCTCATCCAGACTCCTTGGTCCCCGCCCGCATGGAGAGAGGACGGGGCTGAGGGAAGGAGCGAGGTGAGTGGGGACCCTATACGTGTATAGGGTGAGACGTGTACAGGGTGAGACGAGATGGATGGGGATGGACGCCGCGTATGCAACGGCAGACGTGGGCAGGTGGGCTGGCGACCGGCGTGCGATAGTGTTTTTAATGGGCCCATTTTTACCGTCCGATGAAATTTTATCCCATCTTACGCTCGAGCGCCAGTAGCTCCGATAACTTTTATATTGTTGAGTTTGGAAATATGAAAACCATATGAATAGATTTGTCTTAAAAAAATGCTTTCATAAAAGTATAAATATTTCACTTTGTGATGAGTATTTTTATAATAATATGAAGTCAAAGTTGTACTTTGGAGACCGTGTCATTGTCTAAAAACGACATTCTTTTCCTATATGGAGGGAGTATATATACTATAACAACAAATGTGGCTTGACATAGATAGGACTACATCTAAATAAGACCATCAGATTTGGTCGAGTTTGATCTCTTAACGGTGATAATCTAAGGTAGAGACAAGTACAATACAGTACATCACGCAAAAGCATACTCAAAGTCATAAACTCTTGGAGTCCCCATTACCATCGTCATCACGGAGTTGGTAATTGTCGTAGATAGCTTCTTCTTCCACACCATTCACCCAGTCCACAAATGTAGCTTTTAAGAAGATGATCTGGTCGTTGTCATAAAACATTTTACTATCTGGCCCAAAGAAGGCCTCCTCAAAGTCAAACCCATGGAAAACGGGGAAGGCTGGATGGATGATCCTATTCCCATGAGTCTCACAATAAAAGCACCGAGCATGTCCTGCAGATGCAACACATTATAAATTAATCTGTATAGACTATAGACGCTTCAGTACTTGGACTGCGTCCTTGACCACCAATTACTATTGCAATATATCATAGATCAATGCAAATAAATCATACTTGAAGATATGTGGAATGTGAATCAACTTATGTAACTTTATCAGCCAAGCATATATTTGAAAGAAAAAATGCCAGCTTTTCTAAAGTTTGACTAAATTAGACATCCTATATTTTGAACTGGAAATATCTACATATCTTTCACAATATTTTATGAGAAATCTCAGGATGTGACCAATAAATTATTACAGATCAGTAGGCACACATAACTTGCGTGATGTGTGTCTAGTAAACAATAGACTGTAGATACACATCAATGTTCCAATCCACCAGCACTAGCTTATAACAGGTTTGATTAAAACAAACACAATAATAGTCATATATCACTCAAATAGCACAGGAGTAAAAAGAAGGAAAACGAAGCACATATAAATTAAATTACACAGAAAAAATCAATAATTTAACGTGATGGTACATTGAAACAAACATCAGATACTATATAGTTAAAATAAATAGTACATGTTGATTAGCAAATCAAGAGCCATGGCAATATGTAGGAGTAGGTAAAAATTACTATCACGGAGAAGCTGATGCAATACATAAGCATTGGACACTTAGAATGCATAAGAGTATATAAAAAGTTACTATGCAAATTTTATACTGGCATCTCAAATCCCCTCAAAAACTAAACGGAAAAAATTCCTTCACAAACACCTAAAATGAAAACAAATTTAAGCAGTAGCTTTCTCTCTAACCCAACAAATAAAGAGGTAACAGACAACAACAGAGAAAGCATTTGTGTAGTCATCTCACCAGTGCTCAAACCAAGCAAACTCTAAACTACAAAAAGACACAAGAGAAGGAAAAGCCAGAGAACTCAATAGACAAGAGAAGGAAAAGCATTTGTGTAGCCATTTCAAAATTGATTGATATAGTAAGAATGAAAGAGGTCAATCTAATTGATCAGACATAATAAAATAGAAACCATGACCCATGAGATAAGAGGCTGGAGCATACCACCAACTGGGTGTGACCAATCCACAGGGACACACCAAGCATCATCATCATCATCAACGTTACATTCAGCAAAGAAGAGCCTTGCAAATTCATCTTCCAAGCGAGTCGCCAGAAAATTGATATGGGAATACTGATATTTGAAAGGGAAACTCGGCAAGACCCTACCCATAGGGCTGCAAAACTTTGGCCCAGATACAAGCTCATTAACACCACAGATAATATGAAGTCTATACTTTGATTCCTGCAATCAATTTCAACCATGAAGAGGGTTAAAATGTAAACAAGCCATAGCTGAAAAGAGATTAACTGAGGCAAGTAAGAATGAGTAATAGAAGAAACCTACATCAGTTTTGTTGAATTTCTCCAGTGCAGCTAACACCATGCTATTGACTCGGTCATGCAGGCCCCAGAACCTGTGCACGCGTCGAGATAATTCGGCGTATTCCGACTTGCCTACCACTGTAGGTTCAGGTTCTTGTTGATGGTGCAACGTGTCACCAGAGAATACGCTCCTTTGTAAGAACTTGAAAAGCAAATCAAATTCTTCATTCGAGAGTTGGTGACCATCGTCACCCAGACGAAACATATCTGAGGCATACTTGAGTTTTTCCACCGAATCCGGTGATCCAAGAAACTCTTTCTGTGCAGTAGGGCTGGGGTGGAAAGCAGCAGTGGCTGCAGCAGTATATGATTCTAGGACACTGACAAAGGCCTTCCTAATTGCTTCCATTTGTACGGGAACAGTGTCTCTGCCTGATCCAATTTGTGGACATGAAGACCAGTCCATATTTGGATTGCCAGGCATATCAAAAAGATTGGGATCGGCAACTTGCAAGTTGGCCTCTGCCACCAGTAGGCGTTGCATGGCATGGTCTGGTGTGAGGCTCGGGTAGCGGGTGCACAAGAAGGATATGAGGCCATAGAGTGACCGAGCCGCAACTTGCCACAGGAGTCCGGTGCTGATCATGGTTATCTCCAATTCTTTGGTTGTTGGAAATGTTAGCTCATACCATATCATGTTGACGATGATGTTGGCCGTAGGCTGCAGTGGACCATAGCAGTAGCCACCCATCACCAAGGCGCGGTGATACCTCTGAGTCAGCTCATCCTTGGGGAGACTGCACAGTGCTTTCAGGTAGAATCCATGGATTTTTGCAAGGAGCATGCGCTTCATGGCTGCGCGGACAGGAGGAAAGCCCTACGGGCATGTCACCACCAGAAAACTTAAGCCTTGCATCAAGCCGGTCATCTGCAAGTTTCCACGCAGCTTGGACATCAAGATCGCAAGATTCATTTCGAGCATTGCGGTGTACGAAATCCGCAGTCTTGTAGTCAGGACGGGGGCTGCCAGAGGACCGCCGATCTGATGCAGGTACGGTGAAAGACTCCTCCATCCTTTCACTAGTAGGGATGGGTCTGGATGCTGGGCGGCGACTGCTCCGCATTTGAGGGCCATCTCCAATGTGGTGGCGGCAGTGGCAGGTTGCATCCACCAGTAGTTCCAGCAATAGTTCCGCCCACGTCTGGCGATGATGAGGGCGGCGGCGGCAAGGGGGTCGGCGTCGACGGCATCAAGGTACGCCAGGGCCTCCGCGACCGGGAGGTAGGGGAAGAGGCAAGTTAGGAAGGTGATGAGGCCGTCTAGCGACCGCTGGGCCATGTCTCCTCCTCCCTTCGCGTTCGACGAAGCATTAGCATTACTGATGTTTGCTTTGGGATTCCGAAGGCCACTACTGTTGAAAACCGAGTTGTTGACGCGGATGTTTGCTATGGGATTCAGAAGGCCCAAGGAACAGCAGTAGCCGCTCTCCATTGAGTCGCTGTCAAGCTCCACCAAGCCGTGGTAGCTCATCTCGATCTTGGCAAGAACTCGCTCAAAGTCATCTTCCTTTTGGTCACGGTGGAAATTGTCCCAAACTTGTTTCGGCCCATATATGGTGCGGCTGCAGGCGGGGCTGCCACCGCCGCCGCCGCCATCGATACTCAAGGAGAAAGGACCTGAAGCTCGGGATGAGGGATTGCAGGAGTTCCGCTCTACCGGATCGGGTGGGAATCTGTTGGAGTTCAGCTCCTGTAAGAAATGTCGGGGAGGGAATCTGGAGTTGGGCTCCGAGTCTGTAGCCAGAGGGACGTCGGGAGTCGGCACCACCGTCCAGGGACGGACATCAGCATCGAGGTCAATGAAGTCAGGAACGCTAGATGACTCGGGATGAACAGAGACATCCTTGCCGGGGCGCATCGAGGACGAAGACGAAGACGAAGATCGAAGATCTAGGATTGGAAGTCGGCGGCGGACGCGGAGGCTGTGTGTGGAGGTCAGGTCAAAACGATCCGGAGGCTGTGTGTGTCGGGCAGGTTTCTTGCCCTCAATTCTGCAGCTTATATAAACCTCCCATCGAGTCCTTGGCCGAGTCCGCTGCAGATACGGTAGTACCGAGTTTGTTGCGGATACGGTACGACGATGTGTCGTTTTTGGCAGCTTGGCACAATGGCACCTTAGGTTCCAGTTGAAAAGAGAACAAAGATCTCCAAGAACACGATCGCACCTTCAGAGAACATGTACAGTACAGATCACCAGGACGTGTCCCTCGCCGTGGAGGGCTCCAGCAAGTGGGTCGCGCTATAGACGGCGAGAGCGCCGGCTCCGGTGGACGTTCCGCGGCAACGACACGACAGGCTGCTGGACCTTCCGAGCGGCCTCATCCGCGTCACGTAGGACGATCTCCACGGCTGCCCAGATGACAACGCGCACGGCGGCGGCGGCGAGAGCTGGTACAGCAGCGACAGCGAGAGGACGAAGGGGTGGAGGCGCGGCCCGTTCAGGTCGGGCTCGGACACGTCGCCGTCGGTGTCGGTGGCGTCGACGTCCGCGGCGTCGTCGGCCGGCAGCGTGGCCACGGTGTCGGAGTGGGCGGCCGCGGAGGAGGCGGCGGCGCTCAAGGACGGCGGTGGGTTCTCCCTTGTCGTCCAGCTCTGGAAGAAGAGGAGATAGTGACTAGTGAGTGGTAAGTGCGTCGCCAATCCCTTGCAGCATTTGCCTGTGTAGCATTGCATTGCATGGAAGAAGATCGATCGATCGATCGTGAATTTGGAAACCAATGCATGCCAAAGATTTCGTCAAACTGAATGAAAAATATGCGAGTTAAAGTTTTGATCCGTCGTGCTCGTGTATGCGATTCGGTCCATAAATGATAAATTGAAAGGGCAACGAATTCAAAACTTGGCGATTTGTTCTGATTCTCTTTTGCCTGTTTAATTCAACTGAGAATGGTTAACCTTTTGCCATAAGTCGTTTTTGTAGCAGTGCATTAGCTTTGTTATTTGGATTGCCCTTGACTCCGTCACAAGCACGTACTAGTTGTGCTGTGACTGAGAAAAAAGTCAAGAGCCACTAGCGGCGCGTTGTTCTGTTTTTGTAGAGCAAAATTTTCCCTCAAGCCTCATCTGCTCTCACCTGATTCACTGGATATAAGAGAACCTTGTAACTCAGAACTCTAAAACCAATGTCACTATTCTTAAAAACTCGGCCATTCAAGGTGTCGCTTGGATATAGTCTCTACTTGCATACAATTTAGGTATCTCTTTCTCAGTATCTAAAATGCTAAAAAAATATTATATTTTAAGTTTGATGATACTTTATAGAAAAGAGTATAAATATTTATGGCACCAAACTACCATCGGTAGATATATTGTCAAATATACTTTCATAGTGTACCTGTTTAATGCCATGATATTATTTTTTTAAAAATAGTTAAATTTAAAATAGTCTAACTTACAATAGTTTTAGAAATTAATAGGCCTAGCAAAAGAATAAGTGGCCTGGCAGTGGCTATGGGCGAAGGGAGCGACGGTGAGGCAGCACACCCGTACCTATAGGCAGTGTCGAGCAAGGCTGAGAGGAATCCAGTAGATTGGTGTGGAAAGGGATAGTGAACATAAACTCAATGGCAGCAATGCAGAGTGGCACAAGGGATGGGACGAAATTAAATGTAGTACTCCCTCCATTCTAAAATATAAGACATTTAACTTTTTTGGCCCTAAATTTGACCACTCGTCTTATTCAAAAAATTTGTACAAATATGACCAAATTTAAGTTATTTTGAAGAACTTCTATTAATAAAACAAGCTACGACAAAAAGTGATATTATGCAAAAAAAAATTGAATAAGATTTTTTTTTTTAACTTGGGACTAAAAAAGTCAAATATCTTAGAATTTAGATTGAGGGAGTAGTGGAGAGTGTGTTGCTGTGGCGCCTACATAGAAGATACTTAGGGTGTTGGAATGAAGGAAAAGAGGAGACACAAACTATTGGAGGAGAATCAAGGGATCGTATTAGTTGCATGACGAAAACTTACATTCTTCTCTAATAAGCGGTTGCAGTATTCTTGTAGCCGATTAGGTTGATGAAAATGTTTCTCCAATAACCCATAAATATAAGGGGTCGCAGGATTTTGTTATGCCAATTTAAGGTAGGTAAGAAAAGTCAAATGTACCCCCACATCAAAGTAAAAGTGTTCAATCTAATATGAGGAAAGAAAGAGGCGGGAGAGATACATTGACTAATGAGGAGTCTTAGTTTACCCAAAATCCATTACATTTAGAGGCAGGCAAACTCCAGTCATCCCTTGTACTATTTGGAAGTAAGTACCCCTATGTACTCTGTAGTCTGTACTACCAAGAGACAAGAGTACTACTGCATCAAGCACCATCCAAAATATACGGCAGCTGTTGGTACCTTTACCCTGAATGAAGCGTAAAAATACACCGTCTATTATTTTGTGAGTTTTGCTCAAAAAAGGCAGAATAGCTAAATTCGTCCTCGAACTATCGCCGAAAGCTCGGTTTGATCTACGAACTATAAAAACGCCGTTCTAGTCCTCAAATTTTCACAATAGGCTCAATTTCGTCCCTAAACTATGAAAACGACCGTTCTCGTCCATAAACTTTAAATTAGCCGCTCAATTTTGTCCCCTGGTCTAACGTGGAGTGCCACGCCGGCCGCCTCGTCATCGCCCGCCACCGAATCGGTTTCTCAAAGTATGCAATCGGTTTATTCTTATTCCAATCGGGTTGCGAGTTAGTTGTAACTCTTCAATACAACATCCGATGAAGATAATTTTTGTATAAAAATTATAGATCTCGATAAGACCTATAACATTCTAATTTTAATATTTTTTATTTGAGGACGTTAAAATTTTAACACCATAATAATTATCTGCTTCTGCTTGTAATTTGATTTATCTGGCCGTTAGAAAATTAATATATTTTTTATAGATCTATCGCTTCAAAAATAATCGCGTTAAAAATTATAGCACCATAATAACCGCGTTCTATCAAAGTACAAGCAGCAATGATAATTATTATGGTGCTAAAATTTTATGTTAATTTTGGAGCATCTTAACATCCTCAAATAAAAAATATTAAAACTAGAAAGTTGTATCGGGATCTACAATTTTATAAAAATCATCTCATCGGATGTTATATTGAAGAGTTATAACTAGTTGGAATAAGAATAAATCGGTTGTAGGCTTTCACAAACCGATTCCAGTTGATAGGGGCGATGACAAGGCTAGCCGGCGTGGGCGCCCACGTAGGACTAGAGACGAAATTGAGCCGGCCGCGAAAAAGTTTAAGGACGAACCGTCGTTTTTATAGTTTAGGGACAAAATTGAGCCACCTGTGAAAGTTTGAGGACTAAAATGGCGCTTTTAAGTAGTCCGGGGACTAAAATGAGCTTTCGGCAATAGTTCGTGTAACACCCTAGGTGTTAAACATGCATTAGGCACCTAATTAATTCACACTAATCATCATTTGCATGGCATGATCATCATCAAGTATAAACCCTAAATGCATTTCATCATTTCATGTGTTTTGCATTTTATTATTAATTGCTTGCCCGATTGATTGATTAGTGAATTAATTGTCATGGTAATTGCTTGTCCAAGTTTGGATCCATGTGCCCAGCAATTTAAAAAGTTTTAATAAAATTTATTGCAAAAAGATTTGGTACAATTTAAAGCAAAAGGAAAATAGTTGAAAAATCCCCTTTTAATTGCCTTTAAATCAAAATGAATTTATAATTCAAAATCTGCTTGGAAATTTGACTTGGCCCCAAAAATGAAAGTTTCTCAGATTGAAAAGTTCTACAACTTTTGTTTTTGGACCATTTCATGAAAAAGCTTGCAAAATGATCAAAATTATGTTTTTGCTCGGTTTTAAATTAAATTCCAAAAAAAAAGAGAAAACCTTACCGCGAATCAGGCAGGCCGAATCCGCCCACGACGGCCCACGGCCTGCGCCCTCTCGTGCACCAGCGCGCTTCGTGGCCGGCCAGGCCACGGCTGCGAAGGCGCCACGCGCTGGCCGCCCGGGCTGGACGTCGCGTAAGCGGCCAAATGCCAACGATAATAGCCGCCGCGACATCGCCCGTGCCCATCACACTTTGGACGCGCCCCGCGCGCTCACGCACCCTCCTTTCGCTGCCGCCACAGTTTCCTCTCGCTACGCCTCGCACACCAACGCCCTCAGCCGAGTCGCCGCGGCGCCATTGCCATCGCCGGCGCATTCACGCCGTTCCGCCACCGCCACCCGCCTACGCCTCACCCGGCCTGCGCAGCCACACCTAAACCCGCGCCACCTCCACGGCATCGCTAGCGACGGCCAGCCGTCGCTTCGAATGAGGGCCAATTTGGGGGGATTCCGCCCGACCCTTATGGCGGACCTCGCGATGCTCGCCGCTCGCGTTGTCACCGTGTCCTCTCCCCTCCCTTCACGCCGTCGTGCGTTCCTGAACGCTAGTTGTAGCTCGTCGCGTAGGTGAATCAGTTGAGCCGGTGGGGCTCGGCACGCCGCCGGACCGCCACCCACGCCCGTCGCCATTAAGCGCCGCCCGTGCGCCGTTACCGCCGCCCGAGCTCGGGGCGCCCAATCCGGGCGTCAACTCGTCGATAGCTCCGCCCGTGAGCTCGCGAAGACTCACGGCAGCGTCTCTCACCGCTCAGCGCCATCACCCGGGAATAGTCGCGCCCCGGCGATGACGTGCGGCGCCCGCTCGCGCTGCGCTCGTCGTCGTCGTTGTTTTGGTTGTTCATCCGACCTTACCCGTCGCCGTCAGCGCTCGCCGTGGCCGAGTGGGCTACTGTCGGTGCCACTCGTCGCGGCGAGCTCACCGCCCGGTGAACCGGCTGGTCAGCCGCCTCGGGCTGGCCGGCCCGACTGGTGAGTCAGTTGACCCGGAGCCAGCAGGCGTCCAGGTGAGCCCTGGTCCCAAGCGGGCAATAAATGCGGTTAGGGTTTCGGTTTAAATGAAAAATGAATTTCCGTTTTTGATTTAAATGCTTTTAAATTCATAACTTGAGCAAATGTGATCCAAATTTGATGAAACTTGTTTTGCTAAGTTGCTTGTCAATAGATCTACCAGGGAAAAATATGTGATGCAATTTTTGTGATATTTCCCCTGTGCAGTTTTATTTAATTATTGAAAAGGTTGAAATCGCTTTTAAATGCATAGTAAATTGTATACTTGCTTTCGAAAAAAATGTGCTCAGAAAAATATGATTCTTGTTTTGTTAGGTTTATATTGTGATGTACTTTTTGGGAAAAATGTATACCATGCAGTTCCTATGCAAAAATATTGAAATGTGATTTAATTGCATTTTTAGGCTGTTTCTTGTTTATTTTATAGTAATTAAATTACTTAGTGAAAAGTCTTGTAACTTTTTGATGACTGCTCTTGTGCTAAGAAGTTCTAAAAAAAAAATATGAAATCTGTTGTTTAACACTTTTCGCAGTACAAAGTTGTTAAAAGTGTATTTCTGTCCTGTTGCTTCATCTTTTTGTGTAGGCTGTTGTACTTCTGTGAAATATGATAAAAATTTTATCATGGATCTATTTTAGCATGAGGTAGCTACTATAATTTTTGTAGATTTTTTTTGGACTGTTTAGACAGAGGTCACAGTTCAAACCTTTAATTTCACATGAAATGATAAGGCTTTGAATTAATTGTTGTAATAAGTTTAATATTGCTTTTTGAGCACTTTTAATTATGATGTGCTTGCTGGTTATATTATGCAGTACCACAGCTAGTATGTGATGTGTGATTTATGAGTAGTGCTATTTCTCTGTTATGCATGTGTTGTGTGTTGTGCATATACACACACCACCTTTCTTTATGCACTTCTCCAAGTGGTTAGAGAAGAGATTTGCACATACTCCGATAAATAAAATAGGTTGTTAGTAGAGAGGAGATATGCACCTACTCTGTCAAATAAAATATTAA
>JADLZL010004882.1:0-154990 GCA_015844335.1 Chrysopogon serrulatus | reverse complement strand
CCAATCATGCATACGATTCATTCGCTAATATGAGGGTGAAACACGTAATGCATTGATTGTCGAACGTGCATGTATGAGAAGACATGTTTGAACAAGTGAAAGTTAACTACGAATTGAAGCATAACCAAGCTCGGCAATACAAATTGAATTCGGGTCCATGAAGAAGGAACATACAAATTATCACGACTAAACTAATCAAAGACCTCGCATCCGCCGCACGATACCCGATCCTATCAAAGTCTAAGCGCTTCTAACATGCAAGAACCTCCGCAACATGTAACAATCTAGATTGATCCAATTCGCCACGTAGCATACGATCTATTTATCATGATAATATAAGAGTAAAGAACATTAGAGAGCAAATAGATCTATAAAATAAGAAGCCGAAACCGATCAAATCTAGATTGGGCAAAAGAGTGTTACAAATAAATAAAATATTAAAGTCATGCAACACGTGATAACTTAATGAATCTACTAGATCTTGCCAAATCTAATAGAGCCGATAACTAATCCTTGAGCCAGATCCTAGCCTCCGCCGCACGACTCACGATCTAACCAAGAATCGATAACTATCTTGCCTCGCTAAGCTATCAAGCTTTACGCCGCCGCACGCCATCTAGTCGAGATAGACAAAGCATAAGCAAAGACTTCTTGATCATCAAGTAGACGCCGCCGCGACGCCATCCCATCGAGACGAACAAGACTACTTGCATCAAGATCTAAATCCACCGCATGATACTAGACATGATAGCAAGGTTGCCGAACTTACGGAGGTCGACGGATCGATGGCTCCTCCTCAAGAACTCGACGACACCCACAAAAAAGGACTCAAAACGGCACGGGCCTGGTTGTATTGATTTGATTGTGTATATCCTTTTTTTTAATGGTCGAGGGTCTATATTTATACCCCGACATAACATGAATCCTAAGAGATTACGACTTACACAATATATTAAAGGTAACTCAAAAGTATGGCGAGACTCTTGCTATAATTTTCCTGAGTCCTTGATCATCACGCTTTTCTTCTATTCGCTTCCTGCTTGCCACCTTTCGCTTCCCGAATGGAGCCACCGCCTTCAAAGATAGCCGACCGCACCAATGCTTGCCGAATCACCCAGAGTCAATTGCATATACGCTTGCCGAATAGCTCAAAGTTAGCCGACCGCACACTCATTTGCCGAACGCGCTGGATTTCTCGCTTTCATAGATTTTACCGAATCGCCCACCTGCCATTGGTCTTTACCAAAATCCAAAGTTGTTAACACATGCCCCTCAATTTCGATAAAAGTGATTTTGTTCCGAAATTGAACACGCACTCTCTTCTCATCTAGGTCAACACTGCTCAAATCCGCGGCCGCCATTCAAAAACCCGATTCTTCCTCGCTCCAGATTCGAGCTTACTTCCAATCCCCAATGGCAACCCTTGATGGAGTTCCGTAGGTATCTTCGATTCCTTTCATGTATTCGCAATTTCTTTCCTTGGTTTTTTTTTTTTTCTCGATTCTTTTTCGCCGCTCCACTCTTCTCAAGGAATATAAGGATGAAATTTTGATTCCTTATGTCGCGAACCCCGATTCAGACTTTTGGGTCCGATGGGGAGATCCCAATCCAATCGAATTTGTGGAGAAAGAAACTTTGAGGATCCCCTTCAAATCCGAGTAGTTTCCCGAACCGATGGCCAAACACTTTCAAAACCCGGCCTTTCCCTCCGATTGATGGCGAAGTGGTACCAAAGGATGCCGAACAAGAGCAAAGAAGCCACCGACTCCTGTGATATCCAAAGATTGCTTGAGTTATCTCTTTCGGAACACTTCGAATGATTCTTTTTTTGATAGCAGCTTTCCCACTTCCTCGGTCCGATGCTACTAATTTTTTCATCTTCGCCATGGCCCGATGTCTTTTACTTTGGCCGACGTTTTCATGATGACAGCCTCAATGTAACGGAGCCAAAGATACCCTTCTAAATACAAGCACAAAGAAGAACCGTAAAGGCCAAAAATCGAAGCTGGTGGACCAAATATATCCGCATTTACATGTCCACGGGATTCTGTTGACAACAAGGAATATAAAGCTTTCCCCGAACATGTGGCTCGCAGTTTTGTTTTCTCGTGGGTAAATCCAATGAGCCAACTCTCAATCACATGGTGATGGCCGAGGAGCCGGGCCGCAGAACTTTAATTCCTCCGGGCAAATATCTTCCGAGTCGTTTATCACATGATGCATCGATCATTGTTCGACAAGGCCAACATGGGGAAATTCATTGTGTAAATGGTCCCCGGTGGTTTGTGCGTATGTGGCTACAATTGTACATGCACCGTATAGTCTCCGTGGACCTTAACACTTTGGGTTTTCCTTCTCGTCAATGATGATGAGGACGGCCAAGTGAAAGAGAAAGGCTCACAAACTTATGGAGAAGCAAAGAAATGCCATCACCATTGATATAGATCTTGGCCATCTATTCAAGCTATTCTTTAAGGGCTTCAATCATGTGATATGGCTCCCTTTATAGAGAAAGTGACACTTTGACTCGCCTTGCAAATTCAGCTATGAGTCCGGGCCGCCGCATGGGTTGCTACAAAGATCTTCAATTTTTCATTAAGCCCCTCGTGGTCTTGCCAAAGAAGTTTCACCATGGGAGATTGCTGAATCCATCTTATGAATTTTATAACCCAAATATGTTTGCCTGTGCAATTAGGTTGTGGGCAACCGCCTCAAGACTCAAGTTTTCTCAACCATCATAAGGCCCAGAGAGAGAATAGGAGATGAAATGGAGGCCAAAAGGGTTTTTGAGCTTGATGGGATCCGCCGTAATTCATGCCCTTACCTTTGGGATTAATAGAAGCCGCCATCCTTTGTTTTCCTCTTGGTGGCAAGAGTGGCGTGCCCATATTTTTAACATATCGCACCCTTTGTGTCAAGATTTGTATGCTCAATTTGATTCTCGACAAAGGAGGTAACTTTCTTCATACTCACAATTACCTTTTTTTCCCGACTTTGTTTTAAATTTCAGTATTGTAATCGCTTTTTGCGTGATCCCGAGCCTACCCCTCCTTCACAAGTAGTCCAATATTACCAAGCCGACCCATCCCCGCTTTAGGTTTTAATGCTCCATCCCCTCGCAACCCTCATGAAAACACCAAAGAGCTTCGGGGTGCAAATTCTTCGAAAGGAGAAGGCAAGAGGAAAGCTATTACATCAAGCAGATGTTAGTGTGCCCGTAAGAACAAGATCCAAGAAGGCTAAGCTCTCTCCCAAGGTATACTTGGTCGGGCTTTGTTCTCAACCATGATGGGGCTTATTTTACTTATTATATATTTTCTTTTCACCACGTGTGCCTTCAAAATCAGCCAATGCGTTGAGAATTACCAAAACATCTTCTCAAAGCTCCCAAGATGTTGAAACCCAAGAGGAAGATGCAGAAATTCAAGAGTCCACCGCCATACAGGTGATTACCTTCTTAACCGATTGTTCCCTTTTTGCACCAAATGAACTGATTTTGCTACTTGATACTCGTAAGCGTATCATTCCCCGATAAAATGGCGTAAGAATCTCCTCCTCATGCTTCTATTGATAGTGCAGAAATTCATGAGGCTATTGGTCATATTGGTAATAATGTTTTCTACATATTTTCTTCTTTTTCTTCTCGCCAAGGTTTATCTATCGCACTTTGCATCTCATTACTTATTTTTTCGATGATATCTTGATGACATAGCGTATGATCTTCCCCCCTCATCGCTTCAAGTTCATCTTCTCTCGGCATCCAGCTAAGCCCTCAATCAAGCCAGACAGAATCACCAAGAAGCTTCGCACAAAAGGTAATACTTTATTTTATTGATCTCTCAAATAATTCGATCAATCGGCTAATGGTTCTCCTTCTTAAAGGATGATGCTAAGCCGACCGCCGCCTACTCTTTCACCATTGAAGAGTACATTAATGAGGGTGGTGAAGAGGCTACTTCTCAAAGAGGTTATCGCCAGAGAACCAAGCTCGGCTAAAGGAGATATCCCTCTTATCGCCAAAGATATAAATGCTTTGTTCAAGATGCACACCAGATAAGAGAACCGGTTGAGCTTATTGACCAAGATATCCCTCCAACTCTCAAGGTCTCTAGAATCTGCAACTCATCTTGATGATCACCTTGGCAAGGTCGAGAGAGCAAACAGAACATAGCCTCTAGAGCCGCCTCACAAAATGATAATCTGACGAAAAAGCATCAAGTTAAAGAACCGCACTTCGCATCCAGCCGCTAAGCGCCTTTTGGTAACTCGAACCTGAATCGGTAGCCATGGAGGAGGAAAAGGCCAGTTGGAAGCTCAATTGGCTCAATTGAATGTGAGAATCCAATCTCACAAAGATAAAATTGCCACCTTGCCGAACTCTATAGATGCAGCCAAAACAAAGATATCATCCGTCATCAAGGAGCATCGCAGATCAAAACCAAAGCTTACCGTAATCCGTAGTTCTCGAGGACGATGACAAGAAGGTGCTAGAAGAAGTCACCGAATTAGAGATGATGTCATAGACGCAATCAAACTGTTTTTAAATGAGTAAAACATTCGGCTTGTAACACACCGTGATTTTTAAACAATTGTATTCCTTTGTTGTGCTTTTGGTCTTTTCCATTCTTGTCCGACCGATGACATAGCCGAATGTTTTTAAGCTTCCCGAATAGACATACGGCCATCATTCTCGATTTCCCGATCGAAGATTAGTCGATTCCTCTCAACCGCCGCTTTTGATTTAGCCGAAGCTTGGCCCAGTCCGTAACGCCCAAAAAGAGAAGTAAACCCTACTTTGTCGCTTGGTATACTCCGAGTCGTGGCGCCACGAACTCCATTTTGGCCTATAAATAAAGCCCTCTTCCGGCTTCCACCACCATCGCCGGTTAGCATTCATCATCATCTTCTCATCTTCTCGCCGAAACCTTTAGGAAGAAAAACCCCACCTCCAAATCACCAATGTCGAGCGCCGGTGACCATGGGAAGCGCCCCGCGGAGGGAGAAGCGTAGGGGAGCAGGGCGCGACGCCGCAACGCCATGGGTAAAATCAATCGCCATCTTCGTGTGTTCTTGCTCACTGCTCATCTTCTAACCCTTCGGTTCTTCCTCTTCCTCAGCCGCGAGTCATCACGGGCAATACCATCCCGCTGCCCCCAATGGTGGTGACTCAACCGGCACCTCCACCAACCGTGTTCTGCCGCCGGTTCCTCGAAGTTCGCCGAGCTCTTCCCGAGTCCGACAACTCATACAACGCCAACCCTTGGGGTCCGGGCGGAATCGAGGGGCGAGGACCCTTTGTACATTCATGAGGAGGCGCCCTGTTCCCGCAAGGAAAGGGATGAAGCCCGACCGAGCCGGGCGACGCCTCCAAGCAGCTTCGGCATTGCGCAGTTTTAATGGGAGGATCAGCGCAAGTAGCTTCAAGGACGCCATCACCGGGTTAGGTATCCTCACATAGATTTTTTTTTTCTCTCAATCCTCTTCGCTGCATCGATTAACTTTTCATCTTTCAAAGACTCTCTCTCATGAGAACGATCGGTTGAAGGCAAAGCAATGACCCTGGCGGCCGACAAGGTGAATGCCCAGGAGAAACTCCCGAGGCACGCCTCGATGCCATGGATGGCCGTGTTGATCAAAGCCGCCATCCAAGGTGTCCACCTTGGCATGTCCTCGGCCCCGGCAAATGTCCTCTCGCACCAATGAGGACTATTCTGCTCAGTGCCGCTTGGCTTTGCAGAGGTCATCCTCACGAGGTGGAGGACATCGAGGAGCAAATTGAGCTCTATGGGGACCATGCTACGCCTCTTTGCCGAATCCACCAATCCCCAACTGTTCTTAATAAGTTGTTCCGTGAGTAGTTTGTAACTAGGGATTGATCTCGTGAATAATGAAATCATCTTCTAAGAATGTGTCTTGTTTATGATCTTGTGTTGATTGCCAAATGAATGTCTTCGTCCTCCTCTCGATTCGAAGCGCTTCTTGAGTGATTTTCCCCAATGCAAAGGACATCACTTTAGTCGATTAGATCTTAGTCTTACGCCACAAACGATTTGACGAGTCACCGAGCAAAAGATCATTCAGATCTCATCTTTTCTTTTTTCCCGATAAACCAACTAGTCGTAATGTTGAGGTCAACATAAGATCATTCGGTTATATTTTGAACTCAAGGCTTACACGAATCGTATCGCTATTTACCAACTTCATATTTTTTCACTAAAGGCGATGTTATCTCATCGGCCGCTTGATTCAAATTCTCTTTACGAACCAACTTCGATATCGGGGTAATATTTTTAAGATATCGTCCGCTGATAGCTCGTAAATTCTTCCCCAAACAAAGTCTTCAAAATATATGCATTGCCAGCACGCATTTTTCTACCCGAAAGGGCCCTTCCCAATTTGGAGACCACTTGCCGAATGCCCCGCCTTTCGATCCAATCGGCAAAAGATAGTTTTCCAAACCAGTCACCTTCCAAGAATTGCTTTTCTCTAACTTTCTTGTTATAATACCGGGCAACACGTATTTTATTCTTCTCAATATTTTCCAATGCCTTGAGACGAATAAAATGTAAATCTTCCAATTCATCTATCATCAAATTTGTATAATCTTCTTTTTCCAAATCTTTTGCAACATAACTCTTCTTGAACCCGATTGCAATTCCCATGGTAAGACAAAGATGATGCCCGTGAAACCAATTCATAAGAGACGTTCGAGTTGACCCATGACAAGCCATCCGATAAGCCCATTAATGCTTCATTGAGAACCGAATGCCATCTCTTCGGTTTCTCATCAATCTTCTTTTGAATGATCTTGATCATAATCTTATTGATGCTTCGCTTGCCCATTGGCTTGTGCATAATAAGGAGAAGAATTATACAAATTTTGATCCCCATGTCTTCGCAAAAAGTCGCAAAATTCAAGAAGTAAACCGGGTTCCTTGATCGCTTGTTATAGTTTGAGGGATCCCAAACCTATAAATTATATGCTCTTTTAACAAAACTAATCATATTTTCTCGACGTGACTTGCTTCAAAGGAATAGCTTTGACCCACTTGGTAAAATAATCCGTGGCCAAGAGCACAAACTTATGTCCTTTGCTAGAAGGAGGATGTATCTCGACCAATTAAATCTATGCCCCATCCTCTAAATGGCCAAGGTTTGATTATTGGGTTCATAATGATGTCGGAGCCTTTTGAATATTGCCAAATTTTTGACAATCATGACATCCTTTATAATAGTCAAAGCAATCTTCCAAAGATAGTTGGCCAAAAATAACCAGCCCGAATTATCCATTTCATTCGGTAAGTCGATTGATGTGCACCACATAATCCTTCATGCACTTCATACATCACCTTTCTCGGCCTCTTTTGGCTTAGACACTTGAGCAATACTCCATCTATAGATTTGTAATACAAGTGATCATTGAGAAGGACGAACTTAAGGGCTTTGTACCGAAGCTTCCTGGTAACTTTCTCGCGATGGATCCTTCGATATTTGATGATTTCATGCCTCCAATCGCCAACCACCTGCTCAAAGATCCGGAATATTCTCTCCTATAGTGAAGACTTCTTGATTTTCACGATATCCAGAAGCAATTTGGGCCAACCTATTTGCTTCTTCATTATGCCCCCTAGGGATATGATGCAAGGTTGCTACCCGAAAGCTTTTTAAAAGTTCCCGGCATTCCTCATAGTATTCTCTTAGCGCGTCATTCTTACACTCATATTGGCCAATCAACTGGTTGATCACCAGCTCGTAGTCTCCAAAGATTTCAACAAAGAACGGCTTTTATTTCTATGAGAAGCCGAAGCCCTCTAAGCAATGCTTCATACTCGCTTGATTGTTAGTCACATGAAATTCAATGGGAATAGCATACTCAAAAGTTATTCCCTCGTGGAGAAACTAATAGAATGCCGCCCCCACCTTTGCCGCAGATGAACCATCGAAAAATAGAGTCCAAGGTACAATGCCTACTATACTGGGTGCTAAGGGTCATGATGTTGCGTAATAAAATCAGCAATAATTTGACCCTTCAATGCTTTTTGCCGATTCGTATTTTAAATCAAATTCGACAAAGCTAAAATCCATTTGCCAATTCTTCCATTTAAAATTGGCATTGACAACATATGCTTGATCACATCATGACTTGAAATAATCACGCATTCGGCTTTTAATAAATAATGCCGAAGCTTAGTACATGAGTAATACACACATAAGCACAATTTTTCCATAGCCGAATATCTTGTCTCTCGGGTCTAACAGCTTTTTCGGCTAAGATAAGCTATGACTCGCTCCTTCCCTTCATACTTTGCATGAGGGCCGATCCTATCGTTAGGTATCGGCCGCCACGCATAACTTGAAAGGCTTGTTAAGTTGTGGAGGTACCAAAACCGGTGGTGCCTTCATGTATTCTTTAATTTCATCAAAAGCCTTTTGTTGCACGTCACCCCATACAAATTCTTGATTCCTCTTGAGCTTTAATAATGGAGAAAAGGGCAAGATTCTCTCTCGATAAATTGAAATGAACCTTCTTACGAAATTGATCTTACCGAAAGGGACTGTAATTTCGTGAGATTAGTTGGGGAACAACTTTATCTATTGCCTCCATGCTCTTTTTTCCAACTTCAATTCCTCCTTTATGAATAAGGAATCCCAAGAACTCACCAAATGACACTCCGAAAAGCACATTTGTTTGGATTCATCTTCAAACCATGTTTTCTAGTGCATTCCAAAGTTCTTCTTAGATCAGCCTAAGTGTCTCTCATAGTCTTTAGATTTGACTACTACGCCATCAATGTAGATCTCCACAATTTTGCCGATCAACTCATGAAATATGTAATTCATGGCTCTTTGATAAGTTGCACCGCATTCTTCAATCCAAACGCCATTACAATCCATTCAAATAAACCAATGTGGCCGGGCATCTAAAAGCCGCTTTTTGAAATATCTTCTATTGCCATGAAGATCCGATTATAGCCAAAGATTACCATCCATAAAACTAATGACTTTATACCCTACCGCCAAGGCCTACTAACAAATCGGCAATTGGCATCGGATACCCATCCATTGGAGTGGCCTTGTTAAGATCTCTCAAGTCTATACAAACTCTCATCTTCCCATTCTTCTTGTAAACAGAACTATATTCGAAATCCAATCAAGGCACCTACACGGCCGAATGAAGTTTGCTTCCAATAGCCTTTCAATCTCCTTCTTCACATCGGCCAAGACTTCTTCTTTATAGATCTTCCTGAGGTTGTTTATAGGGTCGATACCCCGACTTAATAGGTAATCGATGTTCAACAATAGAACGATCTAGTCCAGCATCTCTCAGATAATCCCAAGCAAAGCAATCTTTAAACTCCTTAAGAAGATTTACTAATTGTTCTCTATATTCTGGATTCAGATTTGCACTAATGTACATCGGCCTTGATTTGGAATCATCGCCAACATTTATCTCTTCTAATTTGTCGGCCGACATAAAACCGTGTCCCAACTTTCCTTTGTTGCCATCGATTGGGTTACCCATCAAAAATTGCTGCTCGAGCCGATCGCTTGATCGGCCGTTGATCCTTGTTGAATACATTAACAGACCTTCTTTCCATACTTTGCCGTAGAAACAATCAACACCATCATATTCCCAAAGAAGCTGGCTCCGGCAGCCACACTTACCGAATCATCGGCATGTATGATCTCCACGCCATCCCCTATCCATTGAATAAGGATTTGGTGCATGGTTGAAGGAATACAAAGAATTAGCATGAATCCAGCCTCCCAAGAAGCAAACTGTATGCCCCTTGCCGCCAATGATGAAGAACGTAGTGATCGTGGTTTTAGACCCAATCATCAACTCAACATGCACAGCCTCCTCGAGTGTCGGAAGGATTGCCAAAAAAGTCTCTAAGGATCATGTCGGTTTTAAGCAAATCTTCATCCGTCATCCCGAGCTTTCTAAACGTGGAATATGGCATTATATTGATAGCAGCTCCTCCATCAACAAACATCTTGGTCGAGGCTTCCCATTGACGTATCCTTTCACGTAAAGCGGTTTCAAGTGACGATGTTTGGCCGGCTTGTCAAAAGTTGCTTGTCGTGTTAGTATAAGCCGAGCCATTAGATCCTCGAAACTCACTTTCATCGAAATCGAGTAAATCTCCTCTTGTACTTTTGATTGTCGAGCTATGAATTCTCGATGGGAGGAAGAAAGCCATGCATGCATCACCCGAAGGACCCTTCTCATCGGATTTCTTCTTTGGGCGCCATTCCTTCTTCTTTCTCTCAGCAGCCTGCTCCAGCTTTTATTTCTCAACCGCCGCACTCTTCTCTTTCTCGACTTTTCTCAACCCCGGAGGGCACCATTGCCCTTTTCGCCATCTATATCCATGAGTATTTCCTTCCTCATCGTATTCTTCGATGAACCCAATGCCGATCCGCGAATCTCTTCCTCCGATGATCAAAGTCATTTAATTTTATACGCCGATCATCCTCGTGAAATTGAACTCCAAGTCTTTCATGGACTGGTCGGCGGTTGACTCGAGATTGCCTCAGAGCCATAATACGATCACGCATTCTCGGGCAATTGTTTCTAGCAGCAGCTTCAAGCCTTCATTCCAACAATGCTTAAAGAATGAACAACCCCAATGAGACTGCTCTAGTTCCCTCATGTGTTCTTCTTTGTTCTCGGTGGTACATCTCTTCTTCATATCTCCACCGCTTCTTCTAAGAACTTTTGTTCTTCATAATATTCTTGCTCTTGCTGCCTCTCGCCATTTATTCAAAGAAGATTCGTGATGTCACCCTTTGGCCTGATGTTTCACCTCTTTTGGTTCGGCTATTTTTGAACCGAACTTTCTTTTCAATTCTTCAGCAGTAATCATTTGGTTGGGGTCTACAAGCACCATTTTTCGAGCTCTTTCTCGATGTCAACACTTTCATCTTTCCCTTGCCTTTAGGGTCATCTCGCAGAGACCATTCCGGCCGACAGAGAAAGAAATCATGTTCTCGAGGGAAAGGTTTGCCATCAATCTTCATCTTGCCATCAAATTTCAGATGTCCCTCCCCGAATTGCCTTCTCGAATCCGAACTCTAAACACTCGGCAATCATTGATGGAGTGAGAATTAGTGTTATGATAACCACAATATCTCTTATCTTTCACCCCTTCAGGGCGTAGCATGGGATGCCCCTCGGTAGCTTGATGCGCCCTTCCCTCACCAACAGATCAAAAAGTTTATCCGATTTGGACACATCAAAATCATAAGTCCCTTTCTGTTGTTTCAGCCACCGCCGACTTACTTGGGTAGGCTCTTTGTCCCAAGTCAACTCGGGCCGCAGCTTATTTCATCTTCATCCTCGTACTCGCTTGCTTCTTCCAGAAACTCGATACATCTCACTAGCAACATTACCCTTTCCGATAGCGGTTATCCCTTCAAAAACCCGAGCCTGATTACTCATGACAAATAATCTCCGAGCGAAGTTGACCGAGATCATCAAATTCCATGCCGAACAGCTTCTCCCCGACATTCGGCAAAGATCCCTCGCTATTGCTATTCCAGCAACTGATCGTCTGGTAAATTCAGCGAAAAGCAAAGACTCTTAGTTTCTATGAATCTGCGAAGATATTCTTGTGGTGTCTCATTAGCTTTCTTCGCCTTAAACCGGTAAGGTCTACCAGCCTTCTTTTCAAAGAGTTCCGGTGAAGAAATAAGCATGAAACTTCTGTTCAAGTTCCGCCCAAGTACCAATAGAATCACCGGTAGAGAAGTAAACCAGTGTGAAAGCCGGGCCTGTGAGAGACAATGGAAAATACCGAATCCTCCAAGCTTCGTCCGCAGGACGCCCCCCAAGCCGTATCGTATCGGCTAATATGCTCGTGGGTACTTGTATCATCCCCGACCAGAAAAATTTGGTTAAGTCCGTTGGTGGCTTCACCCTTTGCCGGTAGTGCAACCCTGTTATACCATTCTCGGGTACGCAGAGACTTGTATGAATAGGATTGATTCTTTGGCTTTAGGCCGAACCGATGTTGCATCATATCAGCCATCCTCTCGCATGATTATGTCAATGTCTGCCTTCTGAGTTCCACGTGCCTCTGCCCTCCGATGGTATTCCCGCCGCACTTCTATATCCCGATTCGGTAGAGCATCTAGAGCAAGATAGTCGCTGAACTCATGATATCCATCCCCATACATGTTCCTTTGTAACCCGCTTGATGCCGGAGATATCTTGTATGCAGATTGCGGTACTCTTTCAAGAGTGCCAAACGTCACTTGGCCATAAGTAGGAGGTGGTTGCTTTTCATGAGTCTCTACTTCATCTTTGTTAATCCCGCATGTTCCTTCATCTTCGGTTTGCTTCTCTCGATACTTTGGAATGTTGAAAAGCACCGGTCCACGAATTGGTCCCACACCCTCTTCAAAAATACTTTTATCGCCAGCCTTGGCCGAAGGTATTAGCCATGATTACTCGAAAAGTATTTAGAAAGGCCGTGTTGTGGTTCTTGATGGTATCTCGCCAAGGCTTTATGGACCAAATCGATACCTTTTTCTTCTTCTTCTTCTTGAGTAATCGCTTTGATGTGCAAGAAGAACCCTTGGCAATGACCGCTTCAAAAAACCTTGTTGCTCTTGTTCTTGGAGAAAGACATTAAGCATTTATGCTTGTATTGCTCGCATGCTTGCTCCACTTTGTAGCTCTCAATGGGTCCGCAATTCATCCAGCGTCACGCCCGTAACATGATTGTTATTGACGTCCGACATCTTGAATCAGAGATGGTCCCACCGGGCGTGCCAAAAAGTGTGTTGGCATAAAATCCGCACCTCGCGCCAAGCACACAAAGAAGTTTAAAAGCGTGACTTCAATCGGACAAATGCACGGTTTGGAGATCCGAAGCGTGCCGCCGGTTTGACCTGAATACCGACAAGGGACAAAGAAACTGTTAAATATAAAATCGAACGTGTCGGATGAGACCGCATAGTTCCCGTATATACGGCCCTAAAGCCACTTACGACGACATACAGCCTATAGAAGCCGCCTCGCCAATCATGCATACGATTCATTCGGCTAATATGAGGGTGAAACACGTAATGCATTGATTGTCGAACGTGCATGTATGAGAAGACATGTTTGAACAAGTGAAAGTTAACTACGAATTGAAGCATAACCAAGCTCGGCAATACAAATTTTACTCGGGGTCCATGAAGAAGGAACGCACAAATTATCACGACTAAACTAATCAAAGACCTCAAGCATCCGCCGCAGACGATACCCAATCCTATCAAAGTCTAAGCGTTTCTAACATGCAAGAACCCGCAACATGTAACAATCTAGATTGATCCAATTCGGCTACGCAAGCATACGATCTATTTATCATGATAATATAAGAGTAAAGAACATTAGAGAGCAAATAGATCTATAAAATAAGAAGCCGAAACCGATCAAATCTAGATTGGTCAAAAGAGTGTTACAAATAAATAAAATATTAAAGTCATGCAACACGTGATAACTTAATGAATCTACTAGATCTTGCCAAATCTAATAGAGCCGATAACTAATCCTTGAGCCGATCCTAGCCCCCGCCGCACGACTCACGATCTAACCAAGAATCGATAACTATCTTGCCTCGCTAAGCTATCAAGCGGACGCCTGCCGCACGGCCATCTAGTCGAGATAGACAAAGCATAAGCAAAGACTTCTTGATCATCAAGTAGACGCCTGCCGCACGGCCATCCCATCGAGACGAACAAGACTACTTGCATCAAGATCTAAATCCACCGCATGATACTAGACATGATAGCAAGGTTGCCGGAACTTACGGAGGTCGACGGATCGATGGCTCCTCTCGAAGAACTCGACGACACGACAAAAGGACTCGAAAACGTGGCACGGGGCCGGTTGTATTGATTTGATTGTGTATATATTTCTTTACAATGGTCGAGGGTCTATATTTATACCCTGGACATAATATGAATCCTAAGAGATTACGACTTACACAATATATTAAAGGTAACTCAAAAGCATGGCGAGACTCTTGCTATAATTTTTCTCGGAGTCCTTGATCATCACGCTTTTCTTCTATTCGGCTTCCTCGCTTGCCACCTTTCGCTTCCCGAATGGAGCCACCGCCTTCAAAGATAGCCGACCACACCAATGCTTGCCGAATCACCCGAGTCAATCGCATATACGCTTGCCGAATAGCTCAAAGTTAGCCGACCGCACACTCATTTGCCGAACGCGTTGGATTTCTGCTTTCTCATAGATCTTACCGAATCGGCCCACCTGTCATTGGTCTTTACCAAAATCCAGTGTTAACAGGAGGCAAGTGAGAAAGCAAGTCTAAGTAGTCAAGGCTGTCGAGTACAAGCATGACCACCTCTTAGCTTCACCATTCCTGGCCAAGAGAGAGGATCCAGGCATGCCGGCCATTGATTGCACCATTGGACAAGCTCATTTTACAATGCTTGCTGCGACACCAGATCAGCTGTCAACATCATGTCCAAAAAGGGATATGACTTACTATTCGATACACCTCTGTACCCTACCTATATGCAGCTGCAGCTGGCGGACAACACAACGAGATTCCTGGAGGGAGTAGCAAGAGACATCATGGTCAAAATCCACACTCACTACGTCCCAACCGACTTCATGATAATGGACATGGGAGAAGAAGACGAGACGCCCATCATACTTGAAAGGCCGTTCCTCAGCACCACCAACGCTATCATCTACAATAGATCAGCCAAGTCCACTTCCAATTCCCAGGAAAGAAGGTACACTATTATTTTAAAGATTATAACTCTCCTGAATTAGCAGCTTTCACCCTGTCCAAGAGGAGACGTCAGCGCCAGAGGAATCGCTCTCAAAAGAGCAATGTTGAGGAGGAGGAAATCAAAGAAGAATCTACAAAGCAACAACCTATGAAGGTATGGAAAGAAAAGGTAACCTCCTCAACTGAGTCATTATCACCAGGAGGTCCAACATCAGGGTCCCCATCCCCGGGATCCGATGAAGCACCCCAAGAGTGATGACGACGAGAAGTCTTGTCCGGAGGACTCTAAACTCCGAACCCTTGCCATAAGGTAACAATGGTAGTTATCTATTCACTTTCTTGCACTTTTAATTCATAGTTAGTCTCTATCATTTTTATAGAAAATCACAAAAACATTTGGAAAACCTCAAAGCCCCATGTGACATACCTACAGCGCAAGCTAAAGGAGTGATCACCGTGGAGGCCTAAAAATAAAATAAAAATTAGCATGCATATTTTCTTTCTGTTTGAAAAAAAGAAGAAAAATCCAAAAATAATCATTGACCATCTTGCTGCACTACATGCACTATAACAACCTTTGAAAACCTCTCACAACAACCGACCCACAAATGGCTAACCACTAATTGTTTATCCTAATCCGTTCCACGAGTTTTGGTGTTTTGTGAGATGTTTGCTGCAGGATGACTCTAAGAGCTAGTCCACCGAGGAATCATCATCATCATCACTCGAAGTACACCTTTACGTACACACGCCTAACCACTTTGTGTGAAGGAAGCAACTTCTTGTTGGATGAGATGAAGGTTCCCAGCTACACCAGCTCTTGTAAGCATGAGCTCCATCGAGAGGACTGCTCAGCTTTAATGCTCAACCACGAAAATAACTAGCTTGGGGGAAGGCATCCCCTAGGTACCCAGGTAAGTGTACCTACGCGATTATCGAGTCAGTCATAAAAAAAATAATACCAAAAATATATGGGCACATGAAGGTCCATGTTTTTTTGAGTTCTTAGAGTCTTTTAAGTTTTAAAGTTTGAGTCTTTGAAAAATGAAAAACCAAATAAAAATGTTTGTCTGTCTAGAGTCAATAAAAAGGAAGCTCTTGAATGAATTGAATGATGATAAGTTGCTCTGTTACAACACCTCTAAAATGCCTAGAGTTTAGACAAAAGTTTTCCCAAGTTTAGCTCCAACTGTTTTGACACGAGAATTTACTTTGAGCCTGAAACTTGTGGGTTGCATATGCTTGAACTAAGTCTAGGTACCTGATTGATAAGATTGAGAAGTCTGAGCTGCTATCTATCTTGTTCTAAGTGACACTAGAGTTCTAGAGATTTGTCTTTTGAAAAATACAAAAACATGATGAGTTCCTATATGACAAAGCTTACATTCCCACCAGAGCCAAACATGATGAGATAGGCTAGTTAAACTTCCACATATATGCTGCTTGTCTTGCATTGAGTTTTGTCAACCTTTGTGACCCTGGTGAGAGATTTGTCGTGCTCTTGAATCAAGATCCACCTTCATATGCACTACTCTACATTGGAGTAGGCGCAACAACATGCCATTCCACCTACATCCATTCCAAAATGTTTTTCTCCTACACTGGGAGAGAACACCAAAAAAATATTCTATTAGGTTAGCCACCCAATAAATGCTCCATGTTCCTGTTGATTCTCTCCAAAATCCATCAATACCAAAAAGGAGTGCTATGAGCTATGCAAAAATATATTTAAAAAAAAAGAGAAAAAGAGAGAGAAAAGGGGAGAAGAAAAATGGACAAGTGTCCTAGTGCAATAATGGATACGTAGATGCCCAACTCCCTGAGAAAGAGAAAAGATAGCTCATAACCTCTGGTCAGTTTCTAGTGTTTAAAAGGAGAGAGAAGCATTTAAGGAGCTGAGTAGAATTAGATTCCACCATATATCCACCATATCCATCCACCCATACATCTTGATTCGACTGCATGACTCGTTTCTTCTTGGATCCATTGTTTGGCTTAACAACATATGCATTGCAAGTTTGCTCTTTCAGTTTCTCCTTACCTATGAGCTCCACATAAACTTTAGTTATAGGATGAAAAGAAAGGCAACCATCATCACGGCCCTGGTGAGGATCCATAAATACCACATATATTGAGAGACTTGAGAGTGTCATACATGGGAAGCTCTGAGTTTTATTTGAAAATCTCTAAAAAACTCAGGAATGATAGCCGATCGAAGAGCTTGAGACATAGTGCTTAGATGGATCTTTCTGTCTGTCAAGTGCTCAAGACCCAAGGAAGAGCTAATAAGCCCCACAAATCAAAGGTAATATGGGTAAGTTTAAAAGTCACTCGGTTATTGCATAACTTGGAGGAGAATTTCCCCATTGCGCAGGTATACTTCTAGGGAGTTGCTCTGAGATGGCTACAATGCTTAAACATATACATATATTCAATAACTTTTCTAAGTTTTCTTTGCTAAGGGACTAGCAAAGGTTAAGCTTGGGGGAGTTGTTGATGGCCATTATTGTATGAAATCAACCATCAACTAGCCATGAAAAGAATGCAATTGTGATCACCAAAGTAGACATAGGGTTTACACTGACCGAATTCCACGAGTTTTGGTGTTTCACTGTTTCTGCAGACGTAAACTGGAAAAGGCGCGATCACAAGAGCTTATCGGAATAAGAAAACAGAAAACAAACCCCACGGCAACACAGAAGGCTCCGTAAGAGACAGAAGGCACCACGCCGAGCCGGGGGCCCGGAGGCCACCGTGCCGGACCGGCCGGTCGGCCCCTGACCGGGCGGGTCTGGGGCTGGCCCCTGTTCAGCCCCGCCCGCTTCGCTTCGCTCCACCGCCTTTGAGGATCGATCCTAGCCGCCCACCAATGTCGGTTTGATCCGATGGCTCACGATTATCGCCCGGGGCTATAAAGGAGAGGCACCCCCCCATGGGAGGGGGCACATTCATTCATTCCTCATTCAAGTCCGATCATCGGCCGAAACCCTAATCGAGCACCTTAGCTAGGGCCTAGATAGCTAGAGTAGAACTAGAGGGAGGCAAGCGCAGGCTTGGATTCCTGAGCCATCAAGAGCTTGGATTTGGTATAGTTCTTACCTCCTCTCGCCTTTGTTCTCTTTTCATTGTATAGTTATATGATTGCTACAATTGAATTGATGAATACTTATTTACTTATATTCATAGTTATCTTGTTCTTTGTCTATTATGGTTATATGCTTAGTATAGCTAGATTAACATTATACTTATCCATAGGTTCGTATAGCACTCATCTAATTGATCGTTGGGTGAGTGGTAAACATTGTGTAAGCGTGGTGCTTATATGTTGTTTATCTGCGAATGCACCCTATAGGCCCGGTTTGGTAGATCGCGGGTGTGACATTCCTGTTGAGTCCTATGTAATCCAAACCCTGTCTATAGGCATAGTAGGGCTTTTGTACGAAGGAAGGGCGTGCTATGTTCTCAAATTTCCCTAGTATGTCCACTATGAATAAATATAATGCTAACCTTAGCCATGATTACTAGGTGTATTGCACTAACCATAATATACATTGACATGTAGCTAGGAATAACTCAGGAATATCTCTTGATGTTCTACTAGCAACCCAAATGATATAGCTAGGAGTCTCTATCTGTTTATGCTGATGATTATATACTTATCTTATCATTTATCTTGTGACTTACCCCTGTATTGAGTAGCGAGGACATGGTTATGCCTATCCATTATAACCTAGGTTATCACGCTACCTTTACACGAGAGCCATGTAGACCTTCCTTTGGGAAAATATAAATGACAACCCGTAATACTCCGGGTAAAATGCTACAATGGTATTTGATCTGTGCACTTGCGGATACTATTTCTATATTCTAAATGGTGGCATGATTTAATACCACACCCCTTGGTGTTATGCTGGGGATGACAACTTGGCATTCTAGTGGCGGTGCACTGCACAAGCATTTTTGGCGTCGTTATTAGAGATAACATTAAGGGGTGTCAACAGTATGCCATGGTGCCCGTGCCAGGCTATTCTTAAACTATCATCAGAGGTGTATCACTAGTAGCAGTAAAGGAAATAATTGGTGAGGTGTGCCCCAATGCCATGGCTGATCTAGTGATATGGCAGGTGAGGTACACCATCCCAAGCATTTCTTACTCATTACCGAGGATAGATTTAGCTCTATTCTTAGTAATGATGTTAAGAAATGTCAACCACATTTCTAGCATTGTTACCAGGGGTCCAACCCTAGTGATACGCTAAGAAATGCCAACAAGCATTTCTGGCGCTGTTGCCGGGGAAGGCTAGGAAAGATTTTGTATGAAAACATAAACTTGGATAATATACTTATGTAAAAGTAGCCTTTGTTTATACAGGATAACTTTTCTTGTTTTCTCCTGTTGTGGATGAAAACAGATAGTGTATGACTGGGTTCGATCTGCCAGAAAACTTCACCAGCAATCTAGAGGCTATCTTGAAAAAGACTCGGTCCTATACCGTTTCTTCTTCAAGTACTCCACCGACAACCGAACCAGTCACTTCCGCACCCGAGATCACCGCTATGGCTAGAAAGTCACTCCGCGAGTACTCTGTCCCCAACATTGCCAACGTGCCCACTGGGCCCACTGTCAACCTTGGTGACAAGAACTTTGAACTTCGCACCGGTCTCATCACTATGGTGCAGGCAAGCACATTCTGTTGCTTGCTGAGTGAGGATGCCAACGCTCATCTCCAATAGTTCCTGGAGCTGTGCGACACCATCGTCATAAAAGATGTCGCACCAGAGGCTATCCGCCTCCGCCTGTTTCCCTTCTCCCTCATGGGAAAGGCGAAACAGTGGTTCTACAAGGACCGGGAAGCTGTTGACACCTGGCTTCTCGCGAAGTTCTTCCCTCTGGGCAAAACAACTGCCCTAAGGGGGAAGATCACATCGTTCCAGCAGAGCAGCTTGGAGAACTTCCCCGAAGCATGGGATAGGTTGCAAGACTACATTCAAGCCTGCCCACACCATGGGATGGAAGATTGGATGATCCTGCAAATCTTCTATGAAGGGTTAATCCCCATGTCGAAGGGCCATCTGGACGCTGCAGCTGGAGGAGCATTCCTCTCCCTCACCATCACTGGGGCGAAGGCCCTGATCGAGAAAATTCTGTCCAATCAAGGATGGGGGAGGAAAGGTCCCAGACCCAAAAATAAAAAGGCATGCATACTGTTAAGGAGGTAGATATGCTTGTCGCAAAAATGGACCTTCTGCTTAAAAGACTAGACGAAAGAGCCCACGAAATAGATGCCATGAAGAAGGGCTACGTCCAAGCTATAGACTCACACATGACGGGTGAAGTCTGTGGCAATGTTGGCCATTCAGGAAATGACTGTCCCGAAACCCATGAAGAAGCTGCCTACATCAACAACAACAGCAATGGGTATCGCCAGCAAAATAATGGCGGATGGAATAATCAACCCCGCCAACAAGGAGGTAATTTGAACTTCAATTCAAATTATAATTCGAATCAACCTTCCTTGAAAGACTTGGTGTTAGGCCAAGCAAAAATAAATGAAAATTTAAACAAAAAGTTGCCTTATAATGATAAAATGTTTGAAAACTTAAATACAAAAATAGAAATCTTTCCTTTGCTGTTAAAAATCAACTGAGCTTTAACAAGATGCTAGAAACTCAATTAGCTCAAATTACTGCTGCTTTACCTTCCAATAATGAGGAGGGATCGGGACAACCCGAAACACCCCTCAAATCTGTCAAAGTGGTCACTACAAGGCCTGGTAAGCCTTCCGTCCATAAGGGGTATCTTCTGGACCCTCCATTCCTCACCAAGAAAGAAGACCCGGGCCAACCAACAATCGAGTGCTCGATTGGCCCAATGGTCTTCCGACATGCATATTGTGATCTTGGGGCCAGTGTAAACCTCATGTCGAAGGTGACATATGACCATTTGATCGGTGGGCCCTTACAACCCATAGACTTCAAACTGCAAATGACGGATCAGTCAATACGGGCTGCAGAAGGAATGGTCGAGGACATTCTGGTGTGCATCCAGGATGATTATGTACCCACTGACTTTGTTGTCCTAGACATGGGGGAGATAATGGCGTACCACTCCTCCTGGGGAGACCATTCCTCAACACCACCAATGCCATTATCTATGTGGGGTCAGGTCAAATTCACTTTCAGTTCCCTGGATGGAGACTAAAATGCCCATTTAACGGATATACTCAGAAACCCACGGAGACAAAAAGAGTTTCCAACCCACTATCAAACCCACCAACTAGCAAAAAGCAACAAGAGAAGGGTAACCAACAGCAGAAGAAGACACGCAAGTCAAAACCCACAACAAGAGGCCAGCTTGATCGCCGACCCAAATAAGAGCAAAGCAAAATGATCAAGATCAAGTATGGGCCAAATCCTCAGGGCATCAAGGAAGTGGAGATCAACCCTCTACCGGTGGGTGGCCTCCCAAAGAAAACCAAGAGCAAAGGGAGGCAAGAACAGAAAAAGATCAAGCCAAACCCAATCAAAAACAAAACCAAATCCACACCACCACCAAAGACAGATCAAAAGGTGTGGAAATTCAAGAAAGCTCCAAAGCCACCCGCTGCACCAACACCAAAGCCTACCACCACACCACCAAGGAAAACCAAGATGGTGTGGCGACCAAAGGTGCCAGCATTCGTGCTTTCTTCTCCAAGCACAAATATTCCATCCACTTTAGAAACCAAAGACAAGGAGAAGAGTCCTGCTCCCCAGACTCAAAATGGAGAGCCCTCTACCAAACGGTAATTTGGTAAGTTATCCTACTAACATTTCTAAATATCGAAAAAAACCCTCTTCCCCGACCTTTATAAACAAAATTTTAGTTTGAGGATTGTTGATTGTGCCAACATATTTTCAGAAACTTTCTATCTTTAAGCATAGTGCTTAGCATAGAAAGTTTACTCTGATTAAACTTGACAATTGTCTAGATTTGATCACTGAACCAAATTCTAGTTTACAAAGGATCATGAAAACTAACCATAATATGAAGTAAAATCTCTGACCCATAAAAGTTTTTACAAGTACATTTTGGTTTGAAATATGATTCTGTGATCGGTTATATCTTCATAAACTTCTTATATAAACATGGAGCTTAGATACTAAGTTTACCTTGGTCAAACTTAAACATTTGACCACTGAACCAAAAACATGACTAGTATAAAATCTTTTGGGAGAGATTATCTTCACTAACATATAGGTTTTAAGCCAGCTTGGGGGAGGACCCCTGAATAAAGGCAATACTTCCATCACTTTTCAATAATAATAATAATAAGAAAATTAATAATAATAGTAAACATAAAAAATAATCAAGAGAATTCCACTCCAAGCATGTGAAATATGTTATGCATAGTTTTTTCTTGTTGAAATGATGAATAGTTGCTCTGTTTTATGATTCATCTCGTGCCTAGCTTATGACTTAGTTTCCTCCTAAGATTTAAATTCATTGGTTTTAAAAATATTCATTCTAGAAACTTGAAAACTTAGTGGGATGCATAGAGCTTGATCTAGTCTAGGGATAGTATGAAGCTTGATTTGGTACGACTAAGAATTTGTTACGATCTTACTCGAGAAAAGCTTGAATACCGGAGCCTTAAAAATTAAATAAACACCGTCCCTTTGATATGATCGAAAGTAGATTGCTTTGTTATGCACCCATGATCGGAATTCACTTACAACAATGAAAACCAATTTTTGTTCTCTATGTATCGATTCTCTATTAGAAATCAAAAGAGAGTGTGGGCTAAGAAAAAGATGTCATGCCAAAGAAGCATGAGCCAATAAAAGATGCCATACTAAAAAGATATGTGCCAAAAAAAAGAGAGAATAAAACAAGGGGTGAAAAGACACCCGTCCGAGCGAAAAAAATGGGTACAAAAAGTACCCGCCAGAGAGATAGCCCCCACTTCTCAGAAAGAAAGAAAAGAGATAATCATGTATAGGAGTTCAAAAAGAAAAAAAGAAAATAAACTTTCTTTCCGATCAAAGTGTATAGCTCAAGTAATTTGCTATGATCTAATCATTTGACTTTGCTCTTCATACAAAAATGAAAGCTCCGGGAAAAAGCAATTCAAATGAGTAGAATGTATGCAAAATCTATGTCTACCTCTCTTGCTAAAAATACCAACCTAAAGACAAAGTGATAGTCTGTAAGCCCCACAAGTGACAAGTAAAAATGATGAGTATAAAAACCAATTTATTTAGATCAAGGAGAAAAACTTTGTTATAATCCTGGCACTTGTGAAACATAATCGGCATTATAGCAACTACTGATCAACAACCAAGTTCTTAGCTTTTGCTCGAGGACGAGCAAAGGGTAAGCTTGGGGGATTTTGTTGGCTATAATTACCGACATACTTTAACCGCCACTTATTATCCAAAAAGGGGGAACTATCATAGATATATTCACATATACCTTTACTATTGACCTATTTCCACTTGTATTGGAGCATCATGGTTTTACAGGAAACATACAAGGAAAAGAGAAAAAGGTCACAAGAATACGCTTTCTGGCAAGGTGTATTTCAACAAAATAAGCAAAGCCCAAAGTCCAAGAAGTCAACTGGACCAACAAACCACGAGAGAAGGGTCCAGGGGGCAGCAAGAGGGCCATGAGCCAAAGCCGGGGCCGAGGAGGCCCACCGCTGGTGCGGCCGCACTAGGGTGCGGGCGCACCCCTAGAAGGGCCGGCCCAGCCCATCTTTTGCAGGCGGTTTGTGAAGGCGGTGCTGAGGTCGGTTTGGCCCAGTATTTACTTCACCTGCCCCTGGAACCGACCATTAGACTAGTATATAAGAGAGGGGGCACTCCCTTATTTCATACAACACACACTACACCTCACTTGTACTCTCAAGTGTACCTCTCCACTTTTCTCTTCATCCTTAGTAGTAGTAGAGGAGCAAGGCTCAACTTGTAAGAGGAGGAGACATCTTGGCTACTCTTGGTATGAATACTATTCTTTTCATTATGCTCTTCTTCTCTTTTTATCAATATAGAAATGTTCTAGAATTAGAGTATAGTTATTATACTATGACCTTATTGTGTAGACTAGATAATAGTTTGTGTGATAGGATCATAGAACATAGAACTTCTAGTTCATGTGCCTTGATCATGATATGCTGCTAGTTCATAGTGTTCATATCGTGTTTTTAGCATATAGAACTCTATTCTTAACCGTTCATACACTTAGATGATTAAGAATAGAGTTGTGAGAGGGATGGTGGTTCATCGCACAACATCCAAATTCTTTACTTGTTCATCCATAGGGTGAGAGACCCGGGGGGCTTGGGTAGCTGTTCTATATGTGAGCATGGTGCTTGGGTATAGGGGAGCCGGTGATTGCACTTCATAGTCTACAGATGAGGGGGTAGGTGGCAGGTGGTGACAGCCCTGTTCGTCCCTTGTAATCCCCCCACGTTCGGCTATGGTGTAGGAGTTTAAATTACCACCCATCTCGCTGGCAGACCAGCGATCGGTGGTCTTCCGATCCATCGCAAACACAACTTTATCTCTGACTCATGTATTTGTATGACTAACCACTATCTAGACATTAGCTGTATTAGGACCATTGCTCCTGTAGGATATTCATTTATTCTTTATTCTTTATGCTTCATTCATTTTCTCACTTGAGAGGCATTTATCTGTGTGTGTGTCCACTATCATGAAAACCGTATTGTTTACCCCTGTTATGAATATTGGTTTACCTTTCATACAACATATAGTATTCATGATTATGGTTTCATACTAAAATCTACACTAGCCTTCCGTTGGGAAAATATAAATACGACACCTAGGATTTCTCTGGGTTGAAATGCTACAACGGTAATTCTGTGCGCTTGCAGATTAACATCCAAAACTGCAAAGGTTTACCGGATCACCGTTACCTCTTTACTATAGTTGGGAATATAGTTTTAGTACTAGTGTTAAGAAATGCTGAAAGTGCGCCGTATAGCATCTCCAAGACACTAGCCGCTAAGGCTATAGTCCTAATGTTATTAGGGATATAACTCTCTTGACAGAGGTAAGAATAGTCTTGGTATGCCACGGTGCCCGTGCCAGGCTATTCTGAAACTATCATCAGAGGTATATCACTAGTAGCAGTAAAGGGAATAACTGGTGAGGTGTGCCCCAGTGCCATGGCTGATCTAGTGATATGGCAGCTGAGGTATACCACCCCAAGTATTTCTTACTCATTACCGGGGATAGATTTACCTCTATTCTTAGTAATGATGTTAAGAAATGTCAACCGCATTTCTAGCGTTGTTACCAGGGGTCCAAACCTGGTGATACGCTAAGAAATGCCAACATTGGCACATTTGTTAGAAAGGAAAAGAATTTACTAGAAACAAAGGAATACTGTGAGGTGGGTCAAGTTTGGGGATGAAAACACTTCCTTCTTCCAGGCACTAGCAACACAAAATAGAAGGAAGAACTTCATAGTCTCCATCAAAACTAATGATAACAGGATTCTAAGTGACCATGACTAGAAAGCTAATTATCTTTTTGAGTCCTTCAAAGATAGATTGGGATCCAAAGTGAGTTTACCAATATTCTCTTTTATCTAGAGGACCTTCTGACTACACATGACCTGGAAAGTATAAATGATAACTTTAGTAGTGAAGAAGTCTCTTTGGTCATAAAGAACATTCCCAATGACCATGCTCCTGGACCTAATGGTTTCAATGGCCTCTTCATTAAAAAATGTTGGAATATAATTAAGAGTGACTTCTTGAGGCTAGTGTCAGAGTTCAACTCTGGACTACTAGCTCTGGAGAGCATTTCTAGCTCTCTTATTGCCCTTATACCAAAAAGGACAATCCTGCAACTATGGATGACTATAGACCCATCTCCTTCCTGAATTACTCCTTCAAGGTCATAACCAAGCTTTTATCTAGCAGGCTACAATCAGTCCTCCCCTCCCTAATCCATGATAATCAATTTGGCTTTATTAAAGGGAGAACCATCCAAGATTGCCTTGCTTGGGCCTTTCAGTTCCTGCATACCTGCCATCACTCGAAGAAAAAATTGTCATCCTTAAACTTGATTTTGAAAAGGCATTTGACAAGATTGAGCATCAATTCATTCTCCAGATCATGAAAGCCAAGGGTTTCTCAGAGAAATGGATCAACTGGGTCTCAACCATTCTCAATGCAACCCCATCCTCTGTTCTCTTCAATGGCATTCCTGGGAAGAGCTTTATTTGCAAAAGGGGTGTAAGGCAAGGGGACCCCCCTCTCCCCCCTCCTCTTTGTCCTTGCTACTGATTTCCTCCAGACTATCATCAACCGTGATTGGCATCAGGGTGTAATCATGCATCCTATCTCAGAATCTTTTGGTAGAGACTTCCCCATTGCTCAATATGCAGACGGCACCATTCTGATCTTGCCAGCTGATGCTAATGTCCTTTTTAGACTAAAAGGCCTCTTGAGATCCTTCACTGATAGCTTAGGTTTGAAAGTCAACTTCCACAAATCTTTCCTGGTACCTATAAATGTGAATAATGAGGAAACTTCTCTACTTGCCAACACTTTTGGTTGTAAAGTGGGAGAATTGCCTTTTCCATACCTGGGTTTACCATTAGGCACTACCAGACCCAGCATACAAGACTTTAATCCATTGATCAACAGGATTGAGAGAAGACTTGGAAATATCAGGACCATGCTATCATACCATGGGAGACTCATTATGGTAAATTCAGTTCTCACAGCCTTACCCACCTTTTACATGTGCAGCCTATAGCTCCCTCCTGGCATCATTGAAAGAATTGATAAATATAGAAAACATTGCTTATGGAGTGGGGGAGACATCAACAGAAAGGGATCCTGCCTAGCAGCCTGGAGCCTTGCATGTAAGCCAAAGGATGAGGGTGGTTTGGGAATCATTGACCTTAAAACCCAAAATTCTTCCTTATTGTTGAAACATCTAGACAAATTTTATAACCCTGCTAATACTCCATGGGTCAAGTTCACTTGGGAAAAGTTGTGGTACAACACCAGCATACCACCCCATGCAAGGAGCCTATGTGGATCATTCTGGTGGAAAGATATTCTAAAATTAGCACATGAGTTTACGAAATTTGCAAGGTGTATACTCTCAAAAGGTAACTCGGTCATGATGTGGAAAGACTTATGGAATGACAACACTACTTTAGAAGAAAAGTTTCCGAAACTGTTCGGTTTCGTCAGAAAGCCAAAAAGCTCTATCACCTTCTTCATTGAGAAAGATGAAAGCGAAATCTTCCTCCTCCCCCTTTCATCACAAGCCTCCTCCCAGCTAGATAGCCTTTTTTCCATGATACAAGATTAGAATTGGGATTACAATGTTAAGGATAGTTGGCAGTTCTCTTAGGGTACAAACATTTACTCATTGGCAAAGGTCTATAAACTGCTGTCTGGAATGCAAGAAGAAGTTTCCCCTCTCTTCAAATGGCTTTAGACCTCGGGCAATTTAGGAAAGCATAAGATTTTCTTAAACTTCCGCTCAATGAGACTCAACACTAGAAACCTCTTGAGGAGGAAAAATAGACAGCTTGGCGACTTCAATTGTGTCTTCTGCTCTACCACTGAAGAAACCTCCTTTCATCTTTTCTTTGGCTGCCCTTTTAGCAGTAGCTGCTAGAGCACCATCAATATCAATTGGGATATCAATCTTGAGGCTCTAGACATGATCTGTCAAGCAAGAAACTCATTCAATGGCCATATTTTTAGAGAGATTGTTATAACTGCCTGCTGGATCATATGGACTACAAGGAATGGTGTCATTTTTGATTCAAAGACCTTCAGTGTGGACTCTTGGAGAAGAGCCCTCAAAGATGAACTTAGTTTGGTTAGCATCAAAGCCAAGAAGAAGATTGCGGATTCCATTAATAGTTGGTGTGAGATATTCCTGTAATATGACACTGTCTTTTTTCCTTTTGGGCTTTGTTAGCCTTGTAATAGTTGTAGTCTCATTTGTAATTTGTAAACATTCTCATTCTCTTTTTTAATACAAAAATACAGGTAGGGGGCTCCCCTGCCCGACCCTTCAAAAAGAAAAACTAAGAGACAAATTTTTTAGAGAAAATTTTTTATTTGACACTAAAAAGACTCTTTGTTCCTAATTTAGCATCCAAAGTTGAAATCTTCCTTATCTGGCCTTGCTAGAAATTTTTGTTCTTAGAATGACACTTTTGTTAGAAAGGACGTGTAACGGTGTTAATTGAGATGTGCGTTGGTATTGATTAAATGCACACAAGAAATAAGATTATCCGCAAGCGCACAGATACAATACCGTTGTAGCACTTCACCAAGATAAACCTGGTTTTTAAATATCGAACCCAAAGGAACTGTAGGTGACGATGACCAAGTCTATAAACTTAACCCAATGCACAATCAAGCTAGAAAATAGCGAGAACAAGGAGAACAAGATGGATTATCTAATTCTGGTCTTTGAAAGTGGTTATTTTATATCATATGATCACGAGCGATAACTTAATAAGATAGGAGTAGAAATCAGAGTTCTCCCCTACCTAGCACCTTTTGCTTGCGAAACCTATTAACAGGAAGTGGACTACAGAGGATTCAACGAAGCTATAAGTCACCTTCATGAGCTACCACTATCCGAAAAATCAGGGGACATTCACAAGTAAACATAGCCCAAACACCACGTCTACGCTACGAATACTACTTCAATCAAGAAGCTATCTAGATCAAAGTACTCAATAAGAGTTGCAAACTAGAAGAATAGTATGAACAAAACACTTACTTTAACCAGAAGTTGACTACCAAATGATCTCAAGATGCAAACTCCGGGTGAGGGAGGTTGATCTCGAAGAATATAGCAACGAAGAAGCACCGACAGGCCGGAACTCCTCTAGAACTGTAATCTCCAACTCTATCTCTCTAATCTCTAAACAAGAACTAGTTCTAGATTGAACTAGCCTTTCTTGATTGCTAGCCTAGATCTACTAGATAGGAATTAGGGTTTCTGGCTCTTCAGCTCTTCATTGATCTGGCTCTCTTCCAGGGAGGGGTCTAGCTCTGTTTATATAGCCTGGTGGAATGAACATCAACCGTAGGATCAAACCGACTCAACGTAGGGCCAAGATGCATCCTCAAAGGTGGTGGAGTGGTACGCAGAGGCTGACAGGTGGGGGCCACCCTAGGAGGCCGGCCGGCCTGGCTGGTGGGGCCGACCGGCCCCACCCTAAAAGGGCTCGGGCTCCACTTCATTCTGGTGTATTCTAGATCCTTCCTGATTCCTCTAGCAATATTTTCCGTTGCTGGCCCCACCCTAAAAGGGCTCAGGCTCCACTTCATTCTGGTGTATTCTAGATCCTTCCTGATCCCTCTAGCGATATTTTCCGTTACGGTTAAGTTTCGTGGCTTTTATGCACTTTAATCCTCAATTATGCACTTTCTGGATAATTCCCTGGAAAATAGACAATTCACCAAAACTCGTGGAAATAATTAGTAATAACCTCCTATTCTACGATATTGTTGCAATTTTCAAGGAAGGTTGACGGTTAAAAGTAGACGTTATCTACCGTCAACAAACTCCCCCACACTTAGGCTTTTACTCATCCTCGAGAAAAGGTTGGTTTTAGAATATTCATCATAGAGAGTAGAGACTCACTAAGACATAACTAAAGAACATATCCACAATAACACCTTCCCTAGTTAATCATATACTACGGAATTCGATGTGTCTACCAAAAACCTTTGAGTTGTTGAAAAGTAGAACAGCGTGGAATAGATCATTCTTTTCTTTAGCACTGTCAATAGGAGAATTAGTTTTAAGAATTTTGGAAACAATTCATAGCATATCCTTCTCCCTTAACAAAGATTCTCAAATCACTATATATGTGGTATTTACGGGTCCTCACCAAGGCTTTTTAAGCGTTAAAGCCTGTATCCTATATCTATAAGCTTATGTGGATCTTTAGGTAGGTAATAAGCGTATCATACTTGTATGTCATTTGTTGTAAAGTCAAACAATGGATCCAGAGAGGGATAAGGCATAAAACTGAATCAAGCTTTAAATAGGTGGAAATATAGTACTCTTAATTCTACTATTGCTCTTTAAGACACATCTCTCTTTTGATAGATGAAGAGTATGAGCTATCTTTTATTTCTTTTCTTTCTTCTCTTTCTCTTCTCTCTCTCTCTCTCTTTTTCACGGACACTTGTCCATTCTTTTTAACAACTATTTTTCATAGCTCATACCTCCTTTTGATAATTGAGAGATAACAACAAAACTTCGAGCATTTATTAGTGGCTATCCTATAAGAATATTTTTTGGTTTACTCTCAGTGTAAGAGCAAAACATTTTTGATAAAAGATACTAATCAATTGTGCCTACTCTGGATTAGAGTAGTGCATATATGGATGTGGCACTTGATTCAAAGATATGACAGATCTCTCTTAGGGTCACAGAGGTTGACCGTACTCAATGCAAACAAGTAGAATATGTAGAAAGTTTATCTATCCTATGTATGGCTTTGGTAGGACGTTGCTTTTACTATAAAGGAGAAGTGTGGCTAATCTCTTTTTTTTGACTTTTTAAAATAAAATTTCTCCAAAGACGTAACATTAAGAATTGAAATCTCTTTATCACACTATATCATACTCCTCAATAACTTAAGAATCATGGGGTCCCTAAATAAGTTTTCAACAGTATCATGACCTCTAAGAAAAAGAATTATGTGGATTTATTCAAAAGTCATGACTTAACAGTCTTTTTTTTATCTCTTTAAAATTGGTTTATCACGTGATTTTTAATTCAAAACGGAACAACCAGTTAAACATATGCAATTAAATAGTATTGGGCTCATACCTGACCGTGGACGAAGCGAGAAGGGAGAGGGGAAGGTGGTGGACTGGCCGGCCCATGGAGGGAGGCTGAGCGGCACCCTGTGGTGCCCCCTCGGGGCCCACTTCGCCGTGCATGGTCCTGGGTGTATTTTGTTCCGAATTATAAATTTTTCTTGAGCAAATTGATTTTTGTGATTCCGGTGTGTCTACCCTCCCCCACACTGGTTCTTCCTGTAATCCTTTCTGCAAAACATGTGGAGACAACACATCCCAAAAATAGAAAGATAGAGTAGATAATAGCAACTAAAACATTAATAAGAATAAGGCACTTTATTATGATTAACCAATGCTTTAACAACCAAGCTATGATAACTGCCCTAATTAGGGCGACTGACCTAACTTTTAACCTAACTTTGAAAACTGACTCATTTAACCTAACTAACTTGATTGTGCCTTATTACATAAGTATATAGGGTAACTATGCTTTCTTAAGCGCGTCTATCACGTTCCTAAGCTTCTCGTTGTCCTTCTTGAGGGCACGGATCTCCCTGATGCTTCCTTCAATCTGGGTTGCCATGGTGGTCATAGTAGCTACTTTCATAGTATTGGACGACTGAAGGCTTGAAACAACTTGAGAGAGAGCATCAATTCTCATCTCAAGTGTAGCCAAGGTGGGCTTAGGACGCTTGGGCACAGAGCTTGATGCAACAGTAGGCGGTGGAGCTCTCTTTGGCGGTGGTGGCTTTTTGTCTGTGTAGCGAACTAGATCTTCAGTAGTACGCACTCCACCAAGCATGAGATGGGTCCTATACTTGGCGCATTCTATCTCTCCAGCTTTGTTGGTCTTGACACTGACGAGTTCTTCTCCTGGCTTGGGTGTAGAAAGGTGAGTACCCTTGGGAAGAGCAATCTGCTTCCCCTTGGACGGTCCTTCCAGGAGCAATCTTGCAGGAGGTGCAGGTAGCGTGCGTTGAGCTTGAGCGTAGTAGGCTTGCTCATGGCTCCGGCGTGGCTGCACTGTAGCTAGCTCCTTCGGCGGGATGATGGCGAGAGGCTTCGGCTGTGTAGGGACGATGGCCAGCGACTCATCCTTCGGGATCTTGTTGAGGTCAGCTCCGTAGACGACGATCTCCTTCCCGGCCATTGGAACTAGAGCTTGAAACTAGATCTAGATGGATTTTCTCTGAATGAGAGAGGGAAGGCTTAGATGGAATGAGGTTAAGGGGGGTCTAGGTACGTATTTATATGGGCATCAGGCTTGCAGCGGGGGTTGAATCTATCCTACAGAGTGCATACGATCGCGAAACTAGATGCGGTTTAAACCTACGGGATTCTGTCGAGGAATACTCTAGAAGGGGGTAGAGAATTGAATGCAAACGAGAGGGAATAGGGGGAGGCCGCCCGGAATTCTTGCCCAGGCCGGCCGGCCCCACATGTCATCCCCTCGGGGTGACTTTTCTCGTGGTGTACTCCATTTACTTCCCGATGGCGGTTGTTTAAAGATTCGGATCGATTCGGTTAAAATATAAGTGTAATCAAGGTAATTGGATAAACTCCAATTCCTCAACTACCTCTGGAGGTCTAGTAGGTTCTAAAAAGATTTTAAGGCGATGACCATTTACCTTGAATAATGTACCTTCATGTGATTGGAGAGTTACCGCTCCATGCGATGACGCGTTAAACACCATAAACAGTCCTTCCCATTTGCTCCACAGCTTCCCAAGTCCAAATAATTTGACCCTGGAATTAAAAAGTAATACCTTATCTCCGGGTGCAAACTCCTTCTTCTTGATCTTCTTGTCATGCCATCTTTTGGTTCTTTCTTTATGAAGCTTTGAATTGTGATAGGCTTTTTCTCTCCATTCCTCTAATTCTGATCATTGCATTTTTCTTTTATTCCCAGCAGCTTCAAAATCCATATTTCAACTCTTAATGGCCCAATGAGCTTTGTGCTCTGATTCCACAGGTAGGTGACAAGTTTTCCCGATAGGGTGACATGCCTAGAGGTGTTTTGTAGGCTGTTCGGTAGGCCCAGAGTGCTTCGGGTAACCGGTCTTTCCACATAGTACCTATTTCATTCACCGTCTTCTGTAGAATATTCTTAATCTGTTTATTCGATGTTTCTGCTTGGCCACTTGTCTAAGGGTGGTAAGGAGTAGCGACGTTGTGACGGATGCCATGACTCTTCAAATAATTATGAAATTTTGTATCGGTAAAATGGGTTCCTCCATCACTGATCACCATCCTCGGTGTTCCAAACCTTGGGAATATGACTTCTTCAAACATCTTCCTTGAGTATTTTGATTTGGTGTTCTTGCATGGTATAGCTTCTACCCACTTGGACATATAGTCAACTGCCACTAAGATGTATTCACAATTCTTTGATTTGACGAATGGTCCCATATAATCAATACCCCAGACATCAAAGAGTTCAATCTGAAGATTGTTAGTGAGTGGCATAGCATCTCGTGAATTGATATTTCCATGTCTCTGACGTGAGCCACATCTCCAGACATAATCTTTGGTGTCTTCATACATTGTTGGGCAAAAGAATCCACTCTGCCAAATCTTCGCATGTGTACGGAATGCCCCATAATGCCCTCCATATGGTGATGAATGACACTTTTGAATAATCTAAATGCCCTCTTCTGCCGGTACACATCTTCTGAGCAAGCCATTAGCGCATACTCTGAAGAGATACGGAGGATCCCATATGTGGAGACGACTTTCATAAATGAGCTTCCTTTTTTTTTTCCCCGGTGCTACATAACACGCAACCATAAAGTTGACAATATTCATGTACCACGGGTCTGATCTAGTTACCTTGAATAGCATGTCGTCCCTCAACGAGTCATTGATAGGCAATTTCTGTGAATTCTTAAACTGCATTCTAGACAAGTGATCGGCAACAGGGTTTTCTACTCATTTTCTATCTTTTATTTTTAAGTCAAATTCTTAGAGTAACAAAATCCATCTTATTAAATGGGGTTTAGCATCTTTCTTAGTGAGCAGATATTTAAGAGCAGCATGATCAGAATAAACAATTACTTTAGCTCCCACTAAGTAAGATCTAAATTTATCAATAGTAAAAATAACAGTTAAAAGCTCTTTTTCAGTTGTTGCATAATTAAGCTGAGCTCCTATCATAGTTTTACTAGCATAAGCAATAGCATGATGTTTCTTATCTTAGGTTTGTCCCAAAACTGCCCCCGCAAAGATAATCACTAGCATCACACATAATTTCAAAAGGTAAAGACCAATCGGGGGGTTGAATGATTGGTGCAGAAATAAGTGCCTCTTTAAGAGTATTAAAAGAGTGTAAACATGCATCATCAAACTCAAAAGGAACATCCTTAGCTAACAAACTGGTCAAGGGTCTAGCAATATATGAAAAATCTTTTCTGAAACGACGATAGAAACCACAATGACCAAGAAAACTTCGGATTCCTTTTATATTCACAGGCGGAGGTAGTTGTTCAATTACTTCAATTTTAGCTCTATCTACCTCTATACCTCTTTCAGACACTTAAGTGCCCGAGCACTATCCCTTCTGTTACCATGAAATGACACTTTCCCAGTTAAGGACTAAGTGTTTTTCTTCACATCTCTGCAAAACCTTATCTAAATTTTCAAGACAATCATCAAAAGTCTTTCCGTAAACGGAAAAATCATCCATAAAAACTTCCATGATTTCTTCAATCATATCAGAAAATATAGACATCATACATCTTTGAAAAGAAGCAGGTGCATTACACAACCCAAAAGACATTCTACGATAAGCATAAGTTCCATATGGACATGTAAAAGTGGTTTTGCTTTGATCATCAGGGTGAATAGGAATTTGATGGTATCCAGAGTAACCGTCTAAAAAGCAAAAGAAAGAGTGATTCGCTAAACGCTCTAACATCTCATCAATGAAAGGTTGTGGAAAGTGATCTTTCCTCGTTACTTTATTAAGTTTTCTATAATCTATGCACATACGCCATCCAGTAGCAGTTATCTGAGGAATTAACTCATTCCTATCATTTCTGACAATAGTCATACCACCCTTCTTAGGTACAACTTGAACAGGGCTCACCCACTCACTATGTCGCACAGGATATATGATCCCAGCGTGTAGCAGTTTTAAAACTTCCTTCTTTACTACCTCTCTCATCGTATTATTAAGTCTACGTTGGGGTTCTCTAGTAGGTGTAACTTCAGGATCAGTTGGTATGCGATGGGTGCAAAGAACAGCACTGATTCCCTTAAGATCTTGGAGTGAGTATCCAAAAGCAGCACGATGTTTCTCTAAAACAGCGATTCGGCGTAAAGATTCTTCTTGAGAGAGTTTATCACTTATGATCATAGGAGATTCCTGGTCATTATTCAGAAAAATATATTTTAAACCGAAAGGTAAGGGTTTAAGCTCAATAGGGGGTTTAGGAGGCTCTAATAATTCGTCGAGAGGTTCAGGATTAGATGGTTCCTCTTCCTCTTCTTCAATGAAGAATTAGGCGTCATCACCATCTATAGATGGTTCTAATAATTTATCAACAAAAGCAGCGTTAACCTTCTCTATAGGATCTGGCTCAGGAAGTAGCTCTACTCTAGTGTTCAAGGTATGGGTTATAGGCATAGAGAGCTTGAAACCTTTTCCGAGACTAATATCTAATTTCTCTTTTTGACCTTCTCTAATAAATTTTCCTATTGGTGAACCTATTAACACATAAAACTCCCAAACATCAAAGATTTGGAAATTTAATGAAACTTGAACTCCATAAACCAAAATAGGAAGAGAACACAAGACTCCTAAACTTGGAATAATGTGACCTGAAAGACTTCAAAGTTTTAATAGTTGGAATTAATGGCCTATCTTCCAAAAATCTTTTAGCAAACGAAAGAGACATGATATTAATACCCACAATTGAATTATAATGTGTAGTAAAAGGATGTTTATCAATCTGACACTCAAAAGTAACAGAAGAAGAATTCAAACAGATGACATCTTTTGAAAGTTCTGATTCTTCTAACCATTCTTCACTTAAGACAAAGACTAACTCTTTCGTAAACTTTTTCAAGAACTTTACCTCAAAAGGATGAATGAAATCAATATTTTTAAATTCTCTAGATTCTTGAGGTTTCATAATTACTTGGTAATTAGAGGTATTCCCATAATCATCAAAAAAATCATCTTCTAATTCAAGCATAAAATCAGGAAATGGGATTTCCTCTTTTTCATTCAAAAGTTCAGGTTTCACAATAGCTAAAGGTTGAAATTCAAGCAATGATTCAGACTCAGCTATTGACTCTTCTTTCTCTTCAGGAAGATCATTCAAAATATTCATAAGAATAGTTTTTGCATGTGTAGCAGTAGTATACATGAACGGTCCTCCCGCGGCCAAATTAAGATATTCTTTATTCTTTTCATTAAGGCCCAAAAAGAAGTGTTGTAAGAGCATAGGTTCTGGCAAAGCAAGACTAGGACCTGAATTTACAAAACTGTCGAAACGTTCCCAAGCCTTACCTAATGATTCATTATTTAATTATTTAAAACCTATGATTTCAAAACGTAGTTTAGCAACTTTCTCGATAGGGAAAAATTTAAGACAAAAATTAGAACATAACGCTTCCCAATCTTCCTGACTACTCCCAACATGACGCTTATACCAGTGTTTAGCTCGCCTCGTTAATAAAAATGGAAAAAGCTTCCACCTTAGTGTTTCATCTGCCATGCCTTTAATGTGTAGACATAAACAAGTTTCTTCAAAATCATTCAAATGGGAATAGGGGTTTTCGCTTGTACTACCAGAAAAAATATTTTCCTGAACTAAATGAATTAACCTCGGGCGTAGCTCATAGCCAGATGATGTAATGGGTTTAGATGATTCTACTGGCTGTAAATGTGAGCCCGATGGTGCTCCGTATTGATATAAGAGTTGTGCTACAGGTTCCATAAAAAAGATAAAAACAAAAACTAAGAAAAGGAAAAGTATAATACAGGAATTAAGCTAAACTTGAAGTCAATCTCAGCAAACCGTTCTCCGGCAACGGCGCTAGAAATACTTGTTGGTATTAATTAAATGCACACAAGAAATAAGATTATCCGCAAGCGCACAGATTCAATACCGTTGTAGCACTTCACCAAGATAAACCTGGTTTTAAATATCGAACCCAAAGGAACAGTAGGTGACGATGACCAAGTCTATAAACTTAACCCAATGCACAATCAAGCTAGAAAATAGCGAGAACAAGGAGAACAATATGGATTATCTAATTCTGGTCTTTGAAAGTGGTTGTTTTATATCATATGATCACGAGTGATAACTTAAAAAGATAGGAGTAGAAATCAGAGTTCTCCCCTACCTAGCACCTTTTGCTTGCCAAACCTATTAACGGGAAGTGGACTACAGAGGATTCAACGAGGCTATAAGTCACCTTCGTGAGCTACCACTATCCGGAAAATCAGGGGACATTCACAAGTAAACATAGCCCAAACACCACATCTACGCTACGAATACTACTTCAATCAAGAAGCTATCTAGATCAAAGTACTCAATAAGAGTTGCAAACTAGAAGAATAATATGAATAAAACACTTACTTTAACCAAAAGTTGACTACCAAATGATCTCAAGATGCAAACTCCGGGTGAGGGAGGTTGATCTCGAAGAATACAGCAACGAAGAAGAACTGACAGGCCAGAACTCCTCTAGAACTCTACTCTCCAACTCTATCTCTTTAATCTCTAAACAAGAACTAGTTCTAGATTGAACTAGCCTTTCTTGATTGCTAGCCTAGATCTACTAGATAGGAATTAGGGTTTCTGGCTCTTCAGCTCTTCATTGATCTAGCTCTCTTCCAGGGAGGGGTCTAGCTCCGTTTATATAGCCTGGTGGAATGAACATCAACCGTAGGATCAAACCGACTCAACGTGGGGCTAAGATGCATCCTCAAAGGCGGTGGAGAGGTACGCAGAGGCTGACAGTGGGGGGCCACCACGGGAGGCCGGCCGACTGGCTGGCGGGGCGGGCCGGCCCCACCCCAAAAAGGCTCGGGCTCCACTTCATTCTGGTGTATTCTAGATCCTTCATGATCCCTCTAGCGATATTTTCCGTCGCGGTTAAGTTTCATGGCTTTTATGCACTTTAATCCTTAATTATGCACTTTACGGATAATTCCTAGAAAGCGCACAATTCACCAAAACTTCGTAGAAATAATTAGTAATAACCTCCTATTCTACGATATTGTTGCAATTTTCAAGGAAGGTTAACGGTTAAAAGTAGACGTTATCTACCGTCAACAATGTGAAAAGACAATTTTGCCCCTCTTTCAATTTTTAGTCTGCGGGGATTTGTGTGTATTACAAAGCTGTTGTTGGTATAATACAAAAGGTGTTTTAGCACCAATTTTTTTCATTTTAACATGCCTATCATACGAATTGTTTTTGCATAGATTTAGTTTTTGCACTAACTATTTTTTTAGTTTAACAAGCTGATGTTCTAACTATTGTTCCAAAAATAATTAGAACAAACAATCATGTTAAACTCAAAATAATTAGTGCAAAAAGTAAATCTGTGCAAATAATTGCTGTAAAAATTATTAGAACAACAATCACGTTAAACTTAAAAAGTTGGTGAAGAAAATGAATCTGTGCAAATTATTGGTGCAAAATTCATTAGAACAACAGCCATGTTAAACTGAAAAAATTGTTAGAAAAATAAATCTGTACATGTGAAAAAATAATTGGATCAGCAACCATGTTAAACAAAAAAATTTAGTATCAAAACACTTATGTGCTGTGAAGTCGCAAAAAACACTTTTGTACTGTGCCAACAACCTGTACCAGATAGAAGCTGCTACGAACTTGTTCAGCCATCAAACCACATAAGATACGAGTATTCTCTGCGTTCCAATCGATTTCCGACATCTATACCAACTCAACACAAGCATTCAGACCATGCACAATATGCAAACATGAAATACAGAGCAAAAATTTCCACTAGTACAGAGCAATATTTTGCACTAGTAACAACAAACATGAAACCCTATAAGCATGCTAACCCACACCCTATAATCTGATCGATTTCTCTCCCCACAAAATCGAGCAGAGCAAGCACAGTACAAATCTTGACATCCTTTACAAATCTAGCAGAGCAAGCACAGTACAAATCTTTCCAATAGATATGCAGCCAGGGGATGGAAGATAGGGATGGAATACCTTGCAGGATTGGGATTGGAGAAGCTCGCCAGGCACAAGTACTCAGGCGGCGGCCGTCGATGTGGGGGTCGCCGGTTCGGAGCAGGTCGTCGGGTGCTAGGGGTTTGGGGAGTGGAGGTGCTGGGGTCGCGCCTTGGTCTCCTCCAGTGCCGGGGTAAGGGGAGGGGGCGGCGCTTGACGGAGGGCAAGGGCCGGGGCTGCGGCGCCTGGCGGGCGGCGGCGCTTGCCGGGACGGCGGCGCCTGGTCGGGCGGCGAGAGGCGCGCGTCGCCCGCGCTTTTGACGGAGGGCAGGGGCCGGGCTGCGGCGACTGGCCGGGCGGCGGCGCCTGGTCGGGGCGGCGAGGCGCGTCGCCGCCTCGCGCTCGGTGCGCCGAAGGGGGGCGTCGAGTCGGGCAGAGGGGAGGAGGCGGGGTGCGTTGGGTGAGGGGGGGCTGAGATTGGAAAAGAAAACGGTTCGGTTGTGTAATCGATGGCAAAGGCGGGTAATTTCCTTGCAACTCCATGTCTACGCCTATTTCGGAGGAACACAGGCGACGGAGAGAGGTGCTCAGAAAATGAACTAGAGCTCCAAAAACTCCATGGAGTTTGGCTGCTCCAGTTTTTTGTGGAGTTGGGGTGTTTGGCTGGCTCTAATCAACTCTAGCGTGGAGTTCGGCTCGAGAGTCATGCCAAACACGCCCTAGAAACTGAAGGAGGGGCAAAATTGTCTTTTTGCATCTTAGTTAAAACCTTTGGATGCCCATTTTAACAGAAGTGTCATTTTAGGAACAGAAATTTCTAGCAAGATCAAATAAGGAAGATTTTAATTTTGAGTGCTAAATTGGAAACAAGTCTTTTAAGTGTTAAATATGGAATTTTCTCAATTTTTAAGCATAATTAATCCATCAATAGCAAATATTTACTGTAGCACCACAATGTTAAATCATAGACTAATTAGGTTTAAAAGATTCGTCTCATAAAGTTATCGCAATCGGTGCAATTAGTTATTTTTTAGTCTATTTAATAAGTTATGCATGTATCCAAATATTCGATGTAATAGGTGAAAAGTAAACAACCTTATACAAGTTCAAATATTAATATCTATGACCCTGAATAGATACTCATCACAAATCTAATCATATTTATTTAATAATCATATAGTAAAACTTGATATATTTTTTATTTAATTAGTCAAATTTAAGATACTCCGGTCTTGTATCGAGGTAGAACTATATTCTTTTTTTACCGAGAAAGTATACTAATTTGTTAGTGAATCTAACAAAGACCATGCCGCCATGGTTTTTGTTAGACATTTTGAAAAGATTCAGTTCCGTCTTTGTAAAAAATAACTTGGAATAACCTCTAAATTTGTGACCACAGTCGTGTCCTTGGCCAAAAGGTGCGTGCGGCGCACCTGAGGGGTGTAGCTCTAGAGCCCCTAGGCAATCCTAAAGGGATGGGTCGGGGGGTCCCTTGCTCAGAGCCTTGTGTTCCATGTTGTCAGAAATCCCCGAGCCCTTTGTGGTCGACTACATGATGGCGAAGAGGGTGGTTTCCCAGTGAGCATATGAAAGATACAAAGGTAAGAGGAGGTACAGAAACTATACCAAGCCATGCTCTTGATAAGATTCAGAATCCAAACGAAGCTTGCCTCCCTCTATTTCTAATTTGGGTAGTTAGGTTCTATCTAAGGAGCTCTCTGGAGATTAAGGTTTCTAGCTGATGATCTAACTTCATCAAAAGAATGAAATTGAGATATCTCTAGGGTGGTTAGGGTCTGGTTATATAGTCCCATGTGATGAATTTAAGCCCTTGGATCAAACTGACTTTAATCAAGGGTATAGATGCAATCTTTAAGGTGATGGGAAACCGATGTTTGAAGCGGAGACTAACTGGTGGGCCAGGGAGGTCAGCTCACATACAGGTGAGGTCAGCTGACCCTACCTATTAGCCTCTCCTTCTGTGCTTCAATGATGTAGCCTCTGGTGTCTTCTGGAACCTTCTAGAGTTGGAGCCCACGTCCAATTCATAATTAAACCTAACATGTGGGCCCTCTTTTGTGTCTCTTTCGATTAAACCTTTCATAAATATAGACTCACCAATAATTATAGAATTCTATTAGTATAAACCCTAAGTCTACATTGGTAATCGCAATTGTGCCATTTTCATGTGCTTTTGACAGTTAAAAATTGGTACTTATCGACCATCAACAACATGGCGTAGCTAGGTGGGGCATCAGCTGACGCTATGTGGGGTCGGCCAACCCCAACAAATGGGTCCAAGTGGCCCTGCCTTGCTCCAATTGCTTCTAGTGCATGATATTTTGTATTTTTATATAGTTTTCCTACATGAGCAAAGATCTCCAAGTACAAGTGGAACTAGGTCAATTATAAATATAAATCACTACTTACGTTGTTGTTTACTCTCATTTGGATGCACAGTTCATGGTCAAAAGTGATAGTCATGGACCATCAACAATGGTTGAATTCGAATGGCTAGTACATGTGGCGTTGGGAGTGGTTGGACGCTGTGACCGGATGCGATCGGTTAGGTCAAGCAGTGCATTTGGTCATCACAAAAACAGTAGGGTGAGGAAGGGCAACCACTCTTTTGAGCTCAACCCTATTTGATCGAGTATTGGCTAGCTACTAAGCTTGTTGGGAATTTGTGTCCCTACTTGGTGGTGCTTGGGAGCCCACAACTCGCTTATGCTTGTAGTGATTACAACTGATTGTGAGTGAGTGATTCTTGTGCGTTGCACTAAAAGGTTGCAAGATGTAGCACTAGGCGACCGAGTTGCAAGCCATTGGTGCTTATTACTCATCGAGGTTGCCACCTCCTATATGGCTTGGAGGCTTTTTGTCTCTGTTGTAGCACACTTGGAGCTTGAGTGGTGCTCCAGAAGCGGTGACATTGTGAGGGATGTGCTCATCTCACGGGAGATCATAAAAAGCAACTCTAGTAAAGCCAAGATGTGAAGAACTTCTAGTGGACTAGGCAATCCACATGGGAGAGTGTGACTTGAGGGCCACCAACAGGAGGACTGGTAGCAACCTTAAGTTTGTCTCATTAGGGACTAGGTGGTTGGCAAGCCACTAAACCTCAGATAAAAATCATCGTGTCAACCTATTCATTTTGTTGATTTGCAAAGTCTCCATTCACTAGCTTATATTTGATTTTTCATTACTTATGCTAGTGAGTAGCGGTTTCTCTTGTGTAGCTAGTTAGCTTGTGTATCTTGCTAGTTATCTTAGTTTTTGTAGCCTAAGAAGTAGATCTTGCATAGCTAAATGGCTTGTGTAGTCTTGCTAGTTACATTTCTTAGTTTATGTAGCTAAGTAATTCAACTCACTAGTTAGGCTTGTGTAGCCTTGCTAGTGATAACTACTAATTGCTTAGGCTGTGCTTTGCAATACTAGTATGTGTAGGAGCTCTTTGGTTGCTTTACTACTAGTTGCATAGGTTTGTTTGACCTTGAAAAGTAGAAGTGTGTAGGTGAGCTGTACCTAGCCAAGCACCTTAGTGGCTTAAATTAGAATCTCTTTGTAAGATGCTTGAGAACTTATAAGATAGATGTTGATGGTCGTTAAGTACTAATTTTTAACCGTCAATAGCACATGAAATAGGCACAAACGCAATCACCAATATAGACTTAGGGTTTACACTTATAGAATTTTGTGAGTTTTGGTGAATTTGTGTTTCTACAGGACTAAACTAGAAAAGACACAAAGGTGTACCCACATGTCAGATTAAAACATGAATTAGGATCAATCGGCAAGTCTAGAAGACTCTAGAAGACAAGGAAAGACACCACGCCGAGGCAAAGCCTAAGGGGATACCAAGTGGGGCCAACTGGACCCCTGGCCCACATGTCCGCGCGCCTTCTTCTAAGGTCAGTTTCCCACTGCCTTAGGGTTTGCATCTATGCCGTCTATCAAGGCCAGTTTGATCTGAGGGCTCTAGTGCATTGCCCTGGGCTATATAAGCAGCCCAAACCCCCTAGAAGGGAATCCTCATTCAATCATCATCTTATTCGAAGTCTGATCATCAGCCAGATACCCTAATCCTCAGAGAGCTCCTTAGCTACGGCCTAGCTTAGCTGTATTAGAACTAGAAGGAGGCAAGCACTTACTTGGATTCCTGGTCTTATCAAGAACATGGATCAATATGATCTCTTACCTCCACTTACCTTTGTATTCTCTCATATATATTATATATTTGCTACAATTGAATTGATATTATCTTCTATGTCTTTATTCATAGTGTTGGCAGTCGTTATCGACAATCTTATACCGCCAACTATGCTGTAAAAAGGGGATATCTAGCATATAGTACGCACATATACATTTACTACTGACCTATTTCCACTTGTATTGGAGAATTATTGTTTCATAGGGAACATATAGGAAAACAGTGGAGAAGGTCAAGCGAATACGCTTTTTGACAAGGAGTATTTCACAAAATAAGAAGAAGCCCAAATCCAATGCTAAATTTGGGCCAACAACCATCAGGTAAGGAGTCTAGAACCAGCCCACGGCCCACCAGGCACGGCGGTGCCTAGGGTGCCCACCCCCGAACTAGGGTCCAGCCACACACCTCTAGCTGCCTAGTGGGCTCAACTTCCATAGGCGGTTCATAGGGGCATGGTAGGTTCACCTAGCCATTACTCCCCTGCCCCCAAACCGACCATGAAGTAGTATAAAAGCAGGGAAGGAGCCCCCCTCATACACAGAACATACACCACTACACACCTCACTACTCTAAGTGTATTTGTCCACTTTTCTTTAGTCATTTGTATTAGAGGAGAAAGGCTCTCTCTTGTAAGAGAAGAGGAACATCTTGGTAGTTCTTGGTATGAATATATTCTTTTCCATCATGTGTCCTTCCTCTCTTTTGATCAACGTAGCAATGTTCTAGAATTAGAGTATAGTTCTTATGTTTTGGTCTTGTCATATGAATTAGCATATAGCTTGTGTGACTTGATCATATCATATAGAGCTTCTAGTTCATATGTGATGTTCTTGATATATAGACTAGTTCATAGTTTTCATATCATGATCATAGCATGTAGAGCTCTATTTTTAATCATTTAGACATTTAGAAATAGAGCTATACTGGGGTGGTGAATCATCATATCTTAGAATAGACCCAAGTTCTTTACTTTCCCATCCATACGGTAGGAGACCTAGGAGGACTTTGGTGGCTTCCCTATATGCGAGCTTGGTGTCTATGTATAGTGGAGTAAGTGGATGCGTTTCATAGCTCATGGTTGAGGGTTAGTTAGTAGGTGGTGATAGCCCTATACATATCCCTTACACCCCTCCATGTTCGTCTATGGTGTAGGAGTATGTAAATTATCGCATGAGATTGTAGGCAGACCAATGCTCAGTGGCCTCCCAATCCATCTCATGCATAACTTTATCTCTAACTCATGTAATTGTATGATTAACTTCGTTCTAGAAATTAGCTATATGAGGATTATTGCTCTAGTAGGATCATTCTTTTATTCTTTATTCTTTTATTCTTTATGTTGCCACCACCTTCTTGTTGGCATTTCTTAGTGTCATTACTGAGAATAGAGATAGAATCTATCCCTGGCAATGGCGCTAGAAATGCTTGTTGGCATTTCTTAACGTCAGTCCTAGAATTAGCAATGCCGAAATACCTTGGGGATAATTCTGAACGATCACAGAACAAATCTACAAGCGCACAAAATTATCATTGCAGCATTTCACCTGGTGGTATTCGAGTATCGTTCATTTATATTTTTCTAAAAGGAAGGCATGGTATAAAACACTCTAATTTGGATATGGACAAGATAACATGACTGTATGATAGACCAATACTCATAGCAGGGGTAACTGATAATGGATTTGGATAGTGGACACACACAATGAGCAGATCTCAGGGGTAAAATAAGAAGGAAGCAAAAATAAAGAACAAATGAATAATCTAGCAAGAGCAGATTTATCCTAACACAGCTATGCAAAGAATAGCTAATAATCATACATGCACATGAACAAGAGATAGAGCTAGGCATGCTATGGATCGGGAGGCCACCAAGTACTGGTCTGCCAGCAACCTCATGTGATAATTTACGTATTCCTACACCATAGCCAAATGTGGGGGAGCGCAAAGGATGAATAGGATTGTCACCACCTGTGGCCTACCCCTTTACTAGAGACTGTAAAATGCATTCACCTGATCCTTTGTATCTGGGCAACACGCCCACATACAGAGAATCTACCCAAATCCCCCACGGTCCTCGACCCTATGGATTGACAAGTAAGAGACTTGGGCATACCCGAAAGCACAATGAACCACCCTATCAATATAGCTCTATTCCTACTCATCTACATAATATGAATGATTAAACACAAAGTTCTATATGATTTGATCATAACATAAAAACTATAGACTAGTTTATATGCTAAAATCATATCATGGGAACTATACTCTAATTTCATGGCCTAGCTATATTGATAAAGTAAAGGCAAGACTTTAGAGAAAATATATTGCTTACTCATACCCAAATTCCTCTCCAAGGAGTCAAGCCCTCCAAGGTAGCTCTCTCTAACTCCAAATACTACTAAGGATGAAAGGAAAATACAAAATAAGGAAGATAATGGCTCAAGTGTGGTGTGTGTGAGAATGGGAGCCTCTCCTCTCTATTTATAGTACTAGAAGGTTGGTTTGCTGAATGAATTTGCTGCATGCCCACAAGCAACCGGCATTGAGGAGCCACCAGAGAGCGCCAGTGGAAGGAGAGCGAAGGCGATGCTCCCCCAGGTGTGGCCGCAACAGGGTGCGCCCACACCCTGGCTGCCACCTCCCACAGCCGCCTTCGCGTGGTCAGTTCTTGGATGGGCCTGAGTCACATCCCCATCGGTGGTTGGCCTAGATTTGTAGGTAACTAAGCCTTTTCCTTTATTTGTTGGTTTTGGATCTACGTTATGCTTTCTAGATTGTGCATTCTTGACTGTATTTCCATCATATTCTTGTATGTGTCCTATAAAATAGTAATCTTCCAATATATGTGGAAATATGTCATTGTGATAATATATGTGTGCAAATAAGCTAAGTTCCCCACATTTGAACCTTATTTGGTGGTCGGATATGGTCAATAAAGATCGGCAACACTCCCTTAATTGAGAGTAGACTTATATGTGTGTGTGTCCACCATCACTTAAACTATGCATTGTTTAGCTCTTATTATGAGCATTAGTTTGTTTCATACAAGCATATCATTCATCTCATGAATCACACTAGAGTCTTTACACTAGCCTTTTTGGGAAAATATAAATATGACACCTAGGAATACTTCAAAGTTGAAATGCTACAATGATAATTCTGTGTGCTTGCGGAACCTTTTCCATATCCACAATGATTTATCATTTGATGGTTCTCAATGTCATAGCTAGGGTTATAGTCTTGGTACCAATACTAAGGAATGCCAAAGGTGCACCATACCACATTTCCAAAGTATTAGCTGCCCAGGCTATAGTCCTAGGGTTGTTGGAGTGGCAACTCTCTTAATAGAGGTAAGATTAGTGTTCGTGTGCCATGGTGCCCATGCCAAAGTCTTCCAAGACTATCATTAGAGCTATAACACTAGCAGTGATGTTGGGAAACACCAACAAGCATTCTGACACCGTTGTCAGGGAAGGCTAGGATAAAGAGTCTAAGATGAACATTAGCAAGAATAGTATGCATGCATAAAGTAGCCTTTGTTCATACAGGATAACTCTGCTTGTTTTTTCTATTGTGAGTGAAAATAGATAGTGTATGATTGGGTTTGTTTTTCCAGAGAGCTTCACTAGCAACCTAGAGGTAATCTTGTGAAAGAACTAGTCTCGTACCATTTCTTCCTTTGCCACTCCACCGACAATTGAACCATTCACTACCGCACCATCAAATTCAACAACCAACATGGCTAGAAAGTCACTCCATGACTACTCAGTTCCCATTGTTGCCAATGTGCCCACTAGGCGTGCTGTCAACCTCAGAGACAAGAAGTTCGAGCTCCACACTGGCCCGATCACTATGGTGTAGGTAAGCACATTTTGTGTCTTACCAAGTGAGGACGCCAACGCTCATCTCCAACAGTTCCTAGAACTATGTGACACCATCATCATCAAAGACATTGCATCAGAGGTTTTCTGCTTCCGTTTGTTTCCCTCACGGAAAAGGCAAAATAGTGGTTTTACAAGGACTGGGAAGCTATTGATATCTAGGTCAAGTGTTCGATAGCATTCCTTGTGTGGTTCTTCCCTATAGGCAAAACAACTGCCCTGAGAGGAAAAATAACTTTATTCCAGCAAAGTAGCCTAGAAAGTCCTAGAGACATGGAAGAGGCTACAAGACTATACAAGCCTTCCCTCACCATAGGATAGAGGATTGGCTCATTCTGCAGATATTCTATGATGGGTTAATCCCCTTGTCTAGAGGCCACCTCGACGCTGCTGCTAGAGGAGAATTCCTCTCACCGTCACTAGGGCAAAAGCCCTAACTGAGATGATGATATCCATTCAAGGATGGGGAAAAGATACGTCCCAGCCCAAGAAGCAAAAGGGCATGCATACCATCAAAGAGGAAGATATGCTTATCGCTAAAATGGACTTGCTACTGAAGATATGCTTGTCACTAAAATGGACTCACTAAAATGGACTTTGATATCCATTCAAAGAGGAAGATACCGCCAAGCAAATATTAATAAAATTTTAAATAAAAAGTTATCTTATAATGATAAAATATTTAAAAATTTAAATTCTAAAATAGAAAACCTTTGTTCTACTGTTAAAAATCAATTGAAATTTAATAAAATATTGGAAACCCAATTAGCTCAAATAGTTGTTGCTATCCCTATCAATAATGAAGGAAAAATCCTGGGCAACCGAGAGACACCCCTTGAATCTGTTAAAATGGTTACTTCAAGGTGTGGTAAGCCTCTCACACATAATGGGTATCCACTGAACCCCCATTCATCACCAAGAAGGAGGATCCAGGCTAGCCAACAATCCAATGTTCAATTGGCCCAAAGGTCTTCCATCACACATAGTGCGACCTCCAGGCCAGTGTAGACAACATGTCAAAGGTAACCTCTGATAACTTGATTGATGGAACCCTACAACTCATAGAGTTTAAGCTATAGATGGCGGATGTTGGTATTTTTTACGCACAATTAAAATATGCAAGATTCCACAAGCGCACAGAATACCATTATAGCATTTTACCTAGAGTATTCCAGGTATCGTTATTTATATTTTACCACTGGGAAACATTGGTTAAAGACATTGATAGTTCACCACCATGTATCTACTAACTAATACACCAACTAGACTAGAGTAGGGGTAAAGGTAAATGATAAACGAAAGGAATTATGCATATATCACACACACAGGAGAATTCTATGATAAAAATAGTAGATAGCTAAAGTGAGAGTACAACGGGAGAGCTCAAGGTTTCTAAATACTTCTCTATTACTTTGGTTCTATATAACTAATTCATGATAGATAAAGCAATCACACAATAGTACTTTAGAGCAGTAGTACCTTCTCAACTCTCGAATAAGACTGCTGGGAAGAAGGAAGTTGGGGAAGACTGTCTAAAAGCTCTACGAAATACCAACTCCGACATGGTGGAATACGAAGGCCTAACAGAGCTATCACCTCTGGGGCTACCACAACTAACCGTAAGAATTGGGTGCAATCCCAGGTAAACTATAGCCTAGACTCTATATCTATACTACCGATTACTACTCTAGTCACATATATGATAACTAGAGCATCTAATATAGACGGAGATCCCATGCTAAAGTATAACAACTATATTAACCAATCAAATGCTAGATATAAAAGTAAATAGAGAAGATAAAATATATTAAAGTATGAGTCTTACAAAAATAGATACAAAAGCATACCAAAGCTCAAAGGACATCTCTAGATCTAGAACGCAGCTCCGCTCTCCCTAACTCTCAACTAGAACTAATCTACTACATTGCAAAGTCTAGCCCTAATTCTCTAGAGGTGAGAGATTATTCTTTCGAGGGATGCCTCTACATCTCCATAGTAATGTAGTTCCCCGAAGGAGGGGGGTCTAGCCCTGTATTTATAGCCCGGTGGGAGAAACGACCGCCGTTGGATCAAACCGACTTAAGATACGGTGGAGATGCATCCTAAGAGGTGGTGGAGGAAGCTTTAGAAGATGAAGGTGAGACGGCATAGAAGAGGGCCAGATGGCCCAAAGCCTAGGGCCAGGTGGCTTGGGCTTAAGCCCATTCTGGATCTGCTTCGACGACATGTTTTCTTGACCCTTTAGGTGCCCAATGGCGCATATTTCGATGTGGAGTTGATACCTTGTGATTCTGGACTCCAAATATAGCAAATGATATGTCCGTTTTGATCGTCTTATTGAGCCCGTCACAATGGTGTAGTCCAATTCCTTATTTGATATACTTTTATTTGATAAAAAATTGCATACTCCTGCAACACAAGTGAGAACACCAAAACTCGTGGAACTCGTTAGAATCAAAACCTACAACTATGCTTTGTAATTTATTTTATATCAATTTATGCAATAGTTGATGATTATATTTGGTGTTTAATGACCATCAATAAGCTCCCCTAAGTTTAACCCTTGCTAGTCCCTAGCAAAGCTAATCTTGAAAACCACTATCGATATCCGTATGTTCTTAGCAACTTTTTGGCAACCCCTCAAAAGTATACCTGCATTCAAACAAAAATTCTCCTCTAGATTTAAGCAAAACTAGGCTGACATTCAAACTTACTCATATTACCTTTGACCATGGGGCTTTTTAGCTTTTACTTGGATCTTGAGCAATCGAAAGACAGAAAGATCTGGCCAAGCACTATGCCTCAAGCTCTTCATTCAACTATCATTCTAGAGTTTTTAGAGCTTTGAAAATAAAACTAAGAGCTTCCTTTGTATGACACTCTCAAATCTCTTAGAATATATGGTATTTGTGGATTCCCACCAAGGCAATAATGATATTATGCCTTTTTCTTCCTACAACTAAGGCTTATGTGGAGCTCATAGGTTTAGAGAAAATATAAAAGAGCATACTTGCAATGCACATATTGTAAAGTCAACAATGGATCCACAGAGAAACAAGTCATACAATTGAATCAAGATGTGTAAGTGTATGGATATGGTGAATATATGGTGGAAGTGGTGAAACCTAATTCTACCTTGCTCCTTGAAGACATATCTCTCTTTTGAATTTGGAACTTGGCCAGAGTGTATGAGCTATCTTATTCTTTTCTCTCTTTCTTTCTTCTTCCTTTTTTTCAAGGAGGCAGGCATCCAAGTACCTATTGTTTTAATATTTTGGACACTTGTCCTTTTTTAACTAACTCCCTTTTTTTTAGTTTTCTTTTCTCTTTTTTTAGAATAACTTTTGCATAGCGCACACCTCCTTTTGGCACTATAGATTTTTGAGAGATAGCAACAAGAACTTGGAGCATTTATTTAGTGGCTATCCTAACAAGAATATTTTGTTGGTGTTTTCTCCTAGTGTAGGAGTAAAATATTTTTAGGTGGATCTAGGTGGGATGACATGTTGTTGCGCCTACTCCAATGTGGACTAGTGTATATATAGATGGAGTGTAAGTGGATCTTGATTCAAGAGTATGACAAATCTCTCAAAGGGTCACAAAGGTTAACAAAGCTCGATACAAGACAAACAGCATATATGTAGAAGTTTATCTAACTTAGATATCATGTTTGGCTTTGGTAGGAATGTAAACTTTGTCATACAAGAGCTCATCATGTAAGGTTTTACATTTTTCAAAAGAAATCTTCAGAACTTTAGTGTCACTTAGAGCAAGATAAATAGTAGCTCAAACTTTTTTAATCATATCAATCATTCACCTAGACTTAGCTCAAGCATATGCAAGCCACAAGTTTCAGGATCAAAGTAAATCTTCATATCAAAACAGTCTAAGCCAAAACTTAGGAAACTTATGTATAAACACTAGGCACTTCAAAGGTGTTGTAACAGGGCAGCTTTTCATTTAAGATCATCTTAAGAACTTGCCTATTTATTGACTCACAACTAGACACTCATTTTTATTTGGTTTTACATTTTAAAGACTCACAAATACTGACAAACATGGACCTTCATGTGTCCATATATTTTTGTCCTTTTACGTTTTCTTATGATACTATGGTGAACCTTCATGTGCTCATATATTTTTGGTATTTTTATGACTATAAGACAGACTCAATAATCGTGTAGGTATACTTACCTGATAACTAAGAGATGTCCTCCCGCAAGCTAGATGTTTGCTATGGTTGAGCATTGAAACTGAGTGATCCTCATGGAGGAGCTCAAGCTTATGAGAGCAAGTGTTGCCAGGAATATCTCAATCTCATCCCTTCAGAAGTTACTTCCTTCACACAGTGGGTAACCGTATGTCGAGAAGGTGTACATCGAGAGGTGAAGATGAGAGCCCTTGGGTAAACTTGCCCTTGAAGTCATCAGAAAGCTCTCACAAAACATCAAAACTTATGGAACATATTAGGATAAAACAGTTTGTGATTAGCCATTTCAAGGATTGGGTGTTTTACAACTTTAGAAATATCTTTCAAGTGGTAAAGATTAAAGCAGGATGCTCATCTAGTATTTTTAGATTTTTCTATTTTTATGTAGCAAAGAAAACATCTATGCATGATATTTTTGATATTTTTATGTCATCACAGTGAAAACTCCTACAGGGTTGTTATACCGCAAGGGATTCTCTTGGAGCTTCAAGTTTTTAAGATGAATTCAGCCTAATGCATGCCTATTTATTTTTATTTGTTTTCTACGCAATACTATTATAGAAAAGTAAATATGCTAAAAAGAGAATAAATTATGCAATGCATGAAAGTAAATATGGATAACTACCGATGTTACCTCCTAGCGAGGGTTTGATTTTTTTAGTCCTTCGAACTAGACTCCTTACGGTGGTTCATTGATTGAGTACTTCGGTTTGCTCCTAAGGATAAGGATTGAGGTGGTGTCTCCACTAGTGGCGCTTCCAATGGTGGTGCCACCTTCTTCTTTTTTAGCATCTCAAAGCCAATCTTATGTGCATAATTGTTAATGGTTTAGAACTTCCACTTGCAGAATTTAGAGAATCTCCCTGCACTTTGCTTAAAGTGTGTTCTGCTCATAAAGATAAGGTAGAGATCAAGTGCATGGGCTTTACTGGTGGAAATACACTAGCAGACCAAAAATTTATTCATTCTCTAACCTTAGGCACAATAAGATTGATGTTGTTCACATTGTTCATTAATAACATGAGTGAGAGATCAAGAGTATAAATATGGTATTTAAGCTTATTAGATAATAGAGTGGAGTTGCTTAACCTATGAAAGGATTGTTCATCTTTATAAGTTATCAAGATTAACTTGATGACTATCATCCTCTAAGGATAAGATATATAATATTGTAGGTCATTTGGTTAAGACTGAGATCAAGGAAATGGTGCTATGATGTGTACTCCAAGATCAAGAGGGAATAATGACCAGTTACCTTTATTACTGGAACATGATGACACCATGTGGTAAAGGGTAGATTGAATCTCAATGGTCTTTTCCATCCTTGCATCTTGAGTTGTTCATTAGCATCTTGTCTTATATGTTGCAGTCCTTTCTCACTCTTCTAGACTTCTGCTTCTCTTATTATTTCTTCTCTGCAAGGGATTAGTAGATAACACATACCCGAAGGAATATACTATTTATTTAAAATATGGATAGTTTTTGCCAAGGAGTTAAAGATTAACTTGTAGTCCATGTTTTAAATAATTCACCATTACTTTAAATTTTCAAACAAGGTTAAGGCGAAGATATAATTTTGAAGAATACCTCGAACCTTGATTTGATTATGTGAATAGTCTCCTTATGTCTTGCAGGATGATTGGTCCACTTTCATGGTGAAGTGTAGAAGGTGTTAAAGTGTTCTTACATTGATTTCTTTTCATCTTGGTCCTTTCTAAACACTTATTCTCCTTTCTTTTTGTTTCGAACCATGAATAGGCATTTATTCTTTCGTTCTTGCAAAAAATGTTAGTGGACACATATCTGAAGGACTGTAATAAGTTTGGAATATGGGTTATGGTCCATAATTCATGTGCATTTTATCTATGCTAATGAAAAGATGAGCTTTTAGTACTACTTTAGCATAGATTTCTTTTAACACATTTTGTTGGTAGCTGCACTTTTACATGGTTCAAAGCAAAGCTAAATTGCAACAAAGGATTAAGTGTATAAACTTTGATACTTATAGTTTTTCCACGGAGAATGAGTTGTGTCTTTCTTTTGTGCAAAGTTATTGGACTTCATCACATGCCTTGATTCATCTCTTGATGTGAGTTCATCTCTGAATTAGGAAGGGGTTAGTCCAATAAAATATCCAAAGTCTACTAAAACATACTTTCAGTTCAAAAACCAACCTAGACACCATGTCTAATTTGATTTAGGAGGGCATTTTAACCTAAGCACCATGCTTAATTTAAAATCCTTTAGAATTAAGATCACCACTCCTAAACTAAGCACCATGTTTCATTTAAAAGATGTATGAAGATACTCCAAACCTAAGCATACTATAACAAAAAAGGTAGCATGAGAGCATATAGAGATTTACTTAAATAGAGATGAAAGCATGATTATGCATGGTGAGAATATTTTTTATCTTGAAGTAGAGATGCAAGTGACATACATGTGTGGAAGAAACTAAACATGCTGTGGATTTGATATGAGATGGAGTAGATGCATGGATTATTCAAAGTAAACATGCAATGGAATGCAACAGGATAACTACTCATCAAATTTAAAGCCTATGAGCAAGTCTTTCTCACCTTTCTTGATCAAACTTACCATAACTCATAATGGTATTTGTGAGTAGCGTAACGTCTTTATTTGTCACATGTGATGAACTTTGACTTCTTGTGACGAAGATTTTTTCTCCAATCTAAACATGTTAGAAGAATATATATATTTACAAACCTGTGAGATGGCATGGCTCCATTGTTGATGGATCATGAATATTCAGGCACCCCGAGTTCTTGAATATCCTCCTTGTCTTGGGCCTTGTTCAGATTGAGCCCAAATTGCAAATTTTTGTAACATTTGCAATTTGGAATCTAAACGGGCTTCTTGAAAAAACTTTGGCCTGCAATTTGGCCCGAGCCCATTTAATGCGTCGGCCGGCGTTGTGGACGGGGGTATACCCCTGACCCCCGCGCCCCTGAAGCAGCAATCCTTTCCATTCGTCCGTCCAAACCCCGAAACCCTAGACGCTCTTGCCCCCGCCGCCTCGCTCTAAATCACCCGCCGCCACTCTTGATCAACACCACCGCCGCTCTTCCACCGCCAGATCCACACGTTCCTGAGGCACATCAAGCTCACTTTCATCCCGATCTATCGGCGTTGACCCCCTCGTCGGTGATGGACGGTTACCAAGGTGATGGTTACAGCGAGGAGGACTTCAACGACGCCACGGTCGGCAATGCCTCCGGGTACAACAACGCCGACGCCTTCGGCAACATCTCTGGTGATTGTGGCCACACCAGGGAGTTCCTTTCCCAGCCACCGAAGTTCTCCGCAGGAGGTGCATACACCTCCTTGGGCGTACGGCGTATAGCTTCCCGGCTTCCTCCAACCCATCCCCGACCCAGCTGCGGATGGATTCGCTGGACCTCAATGCCGGCCATGCGTGGGGCAGCATGCACGTGTACCAGGACATCCTCTAGTCCGCCGGTGAAGATGGTGGAAGTGAAAGCAGTAACCCCCTCCCGTACGCGTGCCTTCCTGCAGCTCAAGGGGTAGCCTGGGGCTACGCGGTCCTCGACGCGGTGGAGGTGGAGGTGCCGGATACGGTGATGGAATGGGTGGCGGCCGTGCCCCTCCCCCGAGTCGTCAACGTGGATCCACATTAGGCCAAGGTGGTGGTTCCAGGGGACGCAGTGCGCATCGTCGCCTGGATCCGCTGGCCGACAACGATGACTTGCCTCCTCCACAACTTTCGGTACAAAACCGTATCCTGTCCATTAAGGTTAACGTGCCCGCATTCATATGTCTTTGGGTCATGGTGTTATAGACTCAAAGTTGCCATTCAATGATTACCTATAAGTTTTGCCATCTAACTTATGTCTTAAACTACAAGGTTATGCATTACTTCAGAATAGAATTGATAGGGCACAGTGGAATAACAAAAATACCAAGCCATTATGTGAACTGTACTGTGACCAAATTGACCTGGGGTACTGCAATAGGGGTCAGATGACCAAGTGGGGATGGCAAAATATTAGTGAGAGGTATTTCGCAGCGACTGGATTGGTGCACGACAATGTCACCTTTGGCCACAAGGTCCGCACGCTGAAAGCCGAGTGGGGCAAGATACAGAACCTCCTGAAAAAATGCAAAGGATTGGGGTGCAACCGCGATGGGAATGTGAGTGCTTCGGCTGATTGATGGAAAGATAAAAGCAAGGTAAACCTGATTTTTGTTTGTCCAAGTTAGCTTACCAATAGTGAATTGCTTACATTGTATAATGTAATATCTTTTTTGCAGGACAATCAGCAACTGAAGGGTGGTTTGCCTGAGTACATCGATGAATTGGAGAAGACGTTCCAAGGTGTAGCAGTCACAGGGGAGACCTCTTATGTCCCTGGCAGCACCATTGCAGCACAGTACATTAGTAGTGATGATGAGGATGAAGAAGATGACGGAGACCGCCTAATGCCACTCAAAGATTGGCGAAGAAGCTTTAGCAAAGAAGCCTCAACAATCGCAGCACTGCTGCTATTCCCAAGAAGCCCAAGAGCCTAGCAGTGAGGTGCATGGACAACAACATGAAGAGCTTTCAGGACCTTATGGAAAAGAAGAATGCCATGATTGCAAAAATTTGGGCAGATAGGCATAAAGCAGAGCAGGAGAAGAAGGAGGAAAGGGATAGGATGATTGATGCCGTGATGGAGATGGCTAGGGAGGTTGGGGCAATAGAGAAAGACCGTGCAAAATGGCTTGGTGTCCTCAAGATTATCCAATGTGACCATGCTATGGCTTTCTTCATCAAATCAGCTCCAGAAGGACGAATGGCCATCATTGATTTATATGTCGGGGTCAGCAACTAGACCCTCTTGTCCATGCATTTGAGTTGTGTGTGTCTGTGTGCCATGAACTACCATGAATTTTGTGAACTATGTTATTCATGCATGTCATTTGAACTATGTCTGTCATGTATGTGTTGTCGAACTTGTTTGTGTATTTGTTGCGTGTTCAAGTATTATGTTATGCTATGAAATATAAGTGTGCTATGTGGATAGGGTCATTGCTCTGCTATGTCAAGGAACTGCTGCATGATTCTATTCGGTTGTTGTTGTTGTTGTTGAGTACTAATATATATTCATTTCATTACTTATGTGTGCAGGAAGGTGTACAACCTGCCAATGAGGTGAATTCTGATGAGGAACAAATGAATACTGGGATGATGATTTTTTCAACTTTCTCATGGAAGATGATGATGAGGAAACTGGACTCATATATGGTACGTATCAGTATGCCATGCATCTTGACAAGCACTACAATAGGGCAGAGTATAGGGTGCCAAAACTGTCCGGGTTAGAATGGGTGGACCTGAAGCTAGGAAATGAGAAATCATGTTATAACATGTTTAGAATGACCCCAGCTATGTTCCATAGATTGCTTACTTTGCTGACCGAAAGATATGAACTGAAAGACACACAAAAATCCACCGCTCGTGAGGCTTTAGGGATGTTCCTTTGGGTACTTGGTGGTGCACAACCTTATAGGCAAGCAGAGGATGGATTCGAGAGATCTTTAGCCATCGTCCACAGCATGTTTCACAAAGTGCTCAAGAGTGTGCTTAAGCTTGTGGCCGACATCAGTAAACCAAGGGACCTAGAATTTAGAACAAAGCATCCTAGATTAAGGAACTGTTAGTTCTACCTAGAATTCAAGAATTGTATAGGAGCTATAGATGGCACTCACATCCCATGTGTGGTTCCAACTAATAAGTTTGTACAGCACCTGTGTTGTAAGGGCATGACTACTCAATGTTATGGCTGTTTGTGACTTTGACATGTTCTTTATATTTGTTCTGGCAGGGTGGCCTGGCTCTATACATGACATGAGAGTGTTTGATGATTTATTGACAATGTACATTGATGACTTTCCTCATCCACCTGAAGGTAAACAGAGAGTTGTTACTATAATTTCATATTTCTAATTCCAGCATTTAACACTTTCAGGAACATGGTGTAGGGAAGTTCTACTTGGTGGACTCCAGATACCCAAACCGTCCCGGTTACCTTGCTTCATACAAGGGAAAGATGTACCACATTCAAGACTTTCAAAACACCAAAGAACCATGAGGTAAAAAGGAGATGTTCAATTATGCATATTCATCTCTTCGAAACGTCATCGAAAGGGCCTTTGGCATTTTGAAGATGAAATGGCGCATATTGTACAGACATGATCCCGACCTATCCTCCTCATATACAAACGCACATCATTGTTGCTTGTGTTGCTTTGCATAACTTCATAAGGACTAGTGGGGAGTATGATGTTGACTTTGAGCAAGTAGATAATGATGTCAACTTTGTGCCGCCTGAAGCCTCCTTTGACCACCCCGAACATGTTCCTACCCCTGCAATTGAAGATCAGGAATAAATGAATGCATTCTGTGACAGCATTGCAACACACCTGTTCAATAGGTTGTAGTTTCTTGATAAGAACATGTAATAATAATGTTGCTTGGGACTTGTAATCATGTTTTTTCCAATTTGATATTATTTTTTAATTACTATCAAATAATGTTATGGGTTGGGAGCATGCTTTTAATTTGTACTTTCTTGATAAGAACATGTAATAATAATGTTATTTTTTTGTAGTACTGCTGCATGCAGGCATAGCTCTCAATTCTTGCATGTGCATGCAGCCATTAATAGGGGTAACTTTGGCTTTCATGCAACTCATTTATTGCATTGCAGATTGCAGGAATTTCAAAGTGTACAAAAGTGTTTGATTGATTGCATGCAAAACTTTCATCTCTGGCAGTTGGAAAAATTTGGGTTACAAAAACTTTGAATCATTGGTCTTGTGGAATTTCACCATAAAGTTGAAACGGTTGATAGCCTGCTTATTCCGCAACTCAACAAAATAGGGGTAATCCTACTAAAGCTAGTGGCGCACTAGATTAGCAGATATCAAGATTATTATCAAAATCTTTACTCCAATTGTTTCCCCGGCAACGGCGCCAAAAATGCTTATTGGTATTTCTTATGCACAATTAAAATATAAAAATTCCGCAAGCGCACAGAATACCATTGTAGCATTTTACCAGGAGTATTCCAGGTATCATTATTTATATTTTACCACTGTGAAACATTAGTTAAAGACATAGATAGTTCACCATCATGTATCTACTAACTAATACACCAACTAGACTAGAGTAGGGGTAAAGGTAAATGATAAACGGTAGGAATTATGCACGTATCACACATGCAGGAGAATTCTATGATAAAAGAGTAGATAGCTAAAGTGAGAGAATAACGGGAGAGCTCAAGGTTCCTAAATACTTCTCTATTACTTTAGTTCTATATAACTAATTCTTGGTAGATAAAGCAATCACACAATAGTACTTTGGAGCAGCAGTACCTTTCCAACTCTCGAATAAGACTGGAAAGATAGAAGTTGGGAAAGGCTGCCTAAAAGCTCTACGAAACACCAACTCCGACGTGGTGGAATACGAAGGCCTAACAGAGCTATCACCTCTAGGGCTACCACAACTAACCGTAAGAATTGGGCGCAATCTTAGGTAACCTATAGCCCAGACTCCATGTCTACACTACCGATTACTACTCAAGTCACATATGATAACTAGAGCACTCTAATATAGACGGAGATCCCATGCAAAAGTATAACAACTATACTAAACAATCAAATACTTAGCATAAAAGTAAATAGAGAAAATGAAATATATTAAAGCATAAGTCTTACAAGAATAGATACAAAGGCATACCAAAGCTTTGAAGACTTCTCTAGATCTAGAACGCAGCTCCGCTCTCCCTAACCCTCAACTAGAACTAATATACTACATTGAAAAATCTAGTCCTAATTCTCTAGAGGTGAGAGATCATCCTTTTAAGGGACACCTCTACATCTCCATTATAATATGGTGCCCCTAGGGAGGAGGGTCTGCCCTGTATTTATAGCCCAGTGGGAGAAACGACCGCCGTTTTATCAAACCGACTCAAGGTACGATGGAGATGCATCCTAAGAGGCGGTGGAGGAAGCTTCTAGAAGACGGAGGTGAGACGGTGTAGAGGAGGGGGTCGACGGCCCAAAGCCTAAGGTCGAGCGGCCTGGGCTTAAGCCCGTTCCGGATCTGCTTCGACGACGTATTTTCTTGACCCTTTAGGAGCCCAATGGCGCATGTTTCGATGTGGAGTTGATATCTTTCGATTCTGGACTCCGAATATAGCAAATGATATGTCTATTTTGATCATCTTGATGAGCCCATCGTAATGGTGCAGTCCAATTTCTTATTTGAGATACTTTTATTTCATAGAAAATTACATACTCCTGCAATACAAGTGAGAACACCAAAACTCGTAGAACTCGTTAGAATCAAAACCTACAACTATGCTTTGTAATTTATTTCATATCAATTTATATAATAGTTGATGATTATATTTGGTATTTAATGACCGTCAACAGCAGATCAGTCTGTACCGGCCGCAGAGAGAATCGCTAAAGACATCCGGGTACGAATCCAGGATGACTATGTGCCCACAGGTTTCGTTGTCCTCAATATGGGCAAAAATGAAGGCATACCTATTCTCTTGGTGAGACTGTTCCTTGTTGGTACCTGTTAATGCCTACTAAATAATCCACAAGCGCACGGATATGTTATAACACTTCACCGGGCAAACCAAATTTTTAAATATCGAACCCAAAGAAAGATGTGTGAGAGTAACTAAATTAAAGCTTAACCCCTGAGTAGCAAACAAGAACGAAGAACATAGGGATATAGAGAAGATGACTAAGGATTCTAATCCTAGCTCAAGTAGGATATGTTTATAGTGTTCTATTACGGAATTGCATGGAAGAGCACAGGCAAATAAACTGCAACACTTCTACCAATTATACTCATGCTCAGCCTATCGACAGGATAGTGGAATATATAAGATTCAACGAGGCTATAAAGTCACCCTCATGAGCTACCACCAAATCCAAACAATAGGGTACATCTACGAGTAACGAAGTCTAAGAACCACGCTTACACACTACAAATACTACTCTAACCCAATAGCTACAAGGATTAAAGTTCTCAATAGCCTACCGACAGGATAGTGGAATATATAAGATTCAACGAGGCTGTAAAGTCACCCTCATGAGCTACCACCAAATCCAAACAATAGGGTACATCTACGAGTAACGAAGTCTAAGCACCACGCTTACACACTACAAATACTAATCTAACCCAATAGCTACAAGGATTAAAGTTCTCAATGAGTCGTAAACCAGCAAAATAAGATGAACAATGTTAGTTACTTGAATAGAGAAGTCGATCCTAAGTAATCTCAGAGGTAAGTCAAAAGGACTTAACTCCATTGGATACAAGGCGTAAAGGGAGCACCGATAGGCTGATACTTCCTTCAAAACTCTCTTCTTCACTCTATCTCTATATTTCTGATATAGGACTAGCTTCTAGAGGTATAGAACCAATCCTCTACTTGGAATGCTAACTCTAGAGAGGTATGCCTATTTAAGGGACACCTACCAGGTTCCTATCTAGGGTTTCTCAATGAGGCTTAGGGTTTCTTACGAATTGGATCCTCCCCTAGGGGGTCGCCTCTGCTTTTATAGCCCTAGCAGATAAACATGAGCCATTGGATCAAATCGACTTCGTCGGATGGCTTAGATTCATCCTCAAAGGCGGTAGAGCACGTGGGATGAACCAGGCTGCGATGCAAGCCTAGCTTTGGCGGGTTGTCCTCAAGATGCTTCTAGAATCTTCCTGCGTTGCTGTGGTGTCCAATCTTGCATTCTATACTGCAATGTAACTCCAAAAGCATATCTTTTCTAGTTTATACCTATGAAATCAGTGATTCACCAAAACTCATGGAATTGGTTAGTCAAAGCACTACTTCTAGGTCGATGGATTGCTTTTAAGTCTTTTTACAAGGATGGTTGATGGTTGTTTTAGGACATTAAGTACCATCAACATTCCTCAACACAACAAATGCCATCATCTATGTGGGATCAAGGTAGATACACTTCTAGTTTGTAGGTTGGAGGGTAAGATGTCCGTTTCATGGATACACCCAAAAGACCTCCCAACCCCGAAAATAACCCACTCGTTCAAGAAATCCACCAACGAGCAACAGGCAGCAGAAACAAACTACCAATCCACGAGAAAAGTCAACATCCAAAAAGATGTGGTAAATCAAGCTTTACTGGCCTGAATATTGTAAAATGCTCAAGATCAAGTATAGTCCAAATCCTGATGGTGTAAGAGAGGTTGAGATCAACCCTGTCTCAGTAGCCAACCTCTCAAATAAGAAAGAAAACAAGGGGAGACAGGAGCAGAAAATAACCAAACAAGAAAGAAGTACCACAAACCACTCCCACACTACCAAAGAAAGAATAGAAGGTGTGGAAGCCACAGGATGCTCCAAAGTCCACCACCACACCACCAAGAAAGATGAAGATGGTGTGGAAACTAAAGGTGCCAACATTCGTGTCCACTTCTCTGGACATAGACACACTAGGAACTAAAGGAAAGGAAAAGAGTCCTACCCACCAGACTTAAAATTATGAGTCCTCCACTAGAAGGTAATTTGGAAAGTTATCTTACTAACTCTAACTATTTTGCTCGCATAAAACTTAAATATATATATATATATAATACTACTTTCATGTTTTGCATAAATAAGATTTAGTTTGGATATGTTGTTTGTAGCGTCTTAATATAAGCATGGTGCTTAGATTATTTAGCCTACCTTGATCAAAAGAAATACATGTTTTTCTTGACCATTAAACTAAATCTAGTTTATGAAAAAATCATGAGAAATATCATGTTTCTAACTTTCATCAAAAATACAAAAATCTGACTTAAATAAAAGTTATCTCTATCAAAATACCATTTAAGTTCCATACAAATATGATTTTGTTTGAGATATGTTGAGTGTACCAACATGTCTTCATAAGCTTTTTATGTAAGCATGGTGCTTAGATTGTTAAGCTTACCCCCGGTCAAATGATATGTTTGATCATTGAACCAAATCATGTTTAGTATAAACTCTGGTCAATTTTATAGACTAACATAATTAGAGAAAAGAAAAATAAAAAGTCCATCTAACCATAGGCATCAAGCTTCAGGCAAGCTTAGGGGAGGACCCCCCCACTTTAGAGGTGACTAATTTCTTACCCTTTTATTCATAAAAATATAAAAAGAAATCAAATATGCTAAAAAGACCAAAAATGTAGAATTCTACTCCTACATATGTCAAATGATAAATAGTTGCTTTGTCTTATAATTCGCCTATGCCTAGTTTGTAACTTAGTTTTCTTTGAAATCTGAGGTTATTGGCTAAAAATATCTCATCCTAGAAACTTGTAAACTAGTGGGTTGCATATTCTTACTCTTGTCTAAGTTGGTACAAGCTATGATTTGGTATGACTACAATTTGCTATGGCTTTGTCCTTAGAAAATCTTAAAATCTAGAGTTTACCCTTTCAAAAATCTCAAATTTAAAGTTCTTTTGATATGATCTAAGTAGACTACCTTGTTATGCACCTATGAATAGAATTTTACTTGCACAAAATAAATTTTGCTCTCTATCTTATGACTCCCTCTTAGAAGTCAAAAGAGAAGTTTGGGCTATGCAAAAAGAAGAAAATAATCCATGCCAAAAGATGCATCAGAAAATAGAAAAAAAAAATGGACACACGTATGTCCGAGAAAAAGAAAACAATGGGTACAAAGATACACACCAAATAAAAACAATAGGTATTTTTATGCCCACAAAAAAAGTTATTATCATATTCCTACTTGCTACCAGTCCTTCCTAGTTATAAAATATAAATAAAAACAATGGGTACAAAGATACACACCAAATAATAACAATAGGTATTTTTATGCCCACAAAAAAAGTTATTATCATATTCCTACTTGCTACCAGTCCTTCCTAGTTATAAAATATAAATAACATCCTAGATTATTCATGGTAAAATGCTACATTGGTATATTATATGTGCGCTTGTGGATATCTTTGTATTTATTCTTAAGATCAAGTTGCATGTTAATGTGCCAATATTTCTTACATTATGCTAGGGATGTGAAAGGTCCTTATTTGGTTTTAGTAATTGAGTGATGACCTAGTTGGACTAATTGTGCTTATGTGAGATTTGTAGAGAATTAGTTCATAGGTGTTTGTGTGTGAGCAACTATGCCATGGAGGTGAAAATGGTGTGATTTGTTGCAAGGCTCACACATGTGAAGATGGAGGAGCTTAATACATGATACATTACATAGAGTCATGTGGCTACATGGATAAGATCAAGAGAAGACTTGGAGGCTTTGAAGCTGTTGGTATCGAGTGTCGGGAGGCTTGAGCAAAGTCTAGGTACTAAAGGGCCAAAGTAATGGTGAAGAGAAAGTGAGATTGAGATCGATAGACCAAAGTCCATGTGATGATATGGAGTGGATCATATCATTCATGTGGATGGTTGGTGCATGTGTTGCATCGACACCAAAGTTGATGGAATAGAAAGCACAAGACAAAGGTATAACCTAAAGCTTTTCTATTTCACCTGTCATATGTGTGTAGAGAGGTTGATGACCGGCTGTAGGATATATGGTCGTACTATTAAGAGGGACAAACTTGTTTGCATAACGGTCATCTAGTGCCACATGAGCGATCTAAGTTTGCATCATGTTGCTAGGATTGAGTGGCGAGGTGAGGAGTGAAAGCCCTTTAGAAAATGTTTGTGAAAATTCTAACTCATGTGCACAAGGTGGTGGATCACTTTGGAGTTGACACATTTGAAAAAGGGGTGAAGAAGAAGAGTGGAGAAAGGTCCCTTGGCCTCTCTCACTCCTGGCGAGTTTGCGAGGTAGAATTCAGCAGTTTTCAGAGAAGGCAGGAGTGACTGGACGCTAGTCCAGGAGAGATCGAAGCTTCTGGTACTTAACCATAGCCTCGATGAGCTAAGGTCGCTTGACCGGATGCTAGTCACGGTGTGAGCAGACACGCCCAATGCAAGGCCCCCAATGTTAGCATTCCTTAGCGTCATCATCAGGTTTGTTTCCCCAGCAATGTCACCAGAAAGCCTATTGTATTAGTTAATGCAAACAGAGAAATCCGCAAGTGCATGGATACCATTGTAGCTTTCACCCAGGAGTATTCCAAGGTATCGTATTTATCCTCAGGGAAGCAATGGTTAAAGAAACTAATGATTAACCATCATATATCTACTAGCTAGTGTACCAACTAGACTAAAGTGGGGGTAAAAGGTAAAAGATTAGATTTTCATATAAGTGACACACATAGGAGAACTCCATGGTAAGATAAAAGAGTAGGCAGGCTAAGCTGGGAGGACAACGGAAGAGTTCAAGGTTCCTAGTGACTTTACTATTAATTACTGTGGTTCTATTCGAGCTCATACTATAGAAGATAACTAAGTAATGATACAACATAGCGATCATACCATGACACTTCAGAGTAGCAGTACCTTTCCGGTTCTCGAAAAGACTAGGAAGGGGTAATCGGGAGAAGGCTGCTAAAAGCTCTACGAAAACACCAACCCTAACGTGGTGGAATACAAAGGCCTGGTCAGAGCTGTCACCTCCAGGGTTACCACAACTATCCGAAGGGTTGGGCACAAACTTAGGTAACCTATAGTCTAGAAACCACGTCCACACTATCGATTACTACTCTAGCCATATATGATAACTAGAGCATTTGGTCGAGCGGAGATCCCATGGCAAGTGTAAACCACTATACTGACCACGCTTAGCTACCTACTAAGGTATAAACAAGATAACCATGAAGGACATTGCAGTAATATAGAGAAGATAAATATATTCAAACAAATCTAACAAAGGAATGATACAAGACCATATCGAACCTTCAAGGATCGAACGATACAAGATCATACCAAACCTTCTAAGACTCCTCCAGAACTTAAGCACCTCTCCCTAACTCCCAACTAGGCTAGTACTACTACTACATGTTGGAATAGAATGAGAATTGCTCCTTGGTGGTGTGTGTGAGAGGGGGAGGCTCTCCCTATCTATTTATAGCTAGAGAAGGTCGGTTTTGGGGCTGAGGGCATTAATGCCTAGGTGAACCGCCTTTGCCACCACCTCCACAAACCACCTATGAAAGGTAGACCCAAGACGCTGCGCTGGCGGTGTGGCCGCACCAGGGTGCGTCCGCACCCTGGGTGCCACCTCCCCTCACCGCCTTCGCATGGCAGGCTCTAGTTGAGCCTGGACTTCAGCCATGTCGGTGGTTGGCCCAATTTCTTCTATTGAGTGGGTCGTCCTTCTTATTTCTTCTTTTACACTTTGTTGGAAAGCGTATCTTGATCACCTTTTCTTATGTTATTTTTGATATATTTTCCTAAAAATGAATAATCACCAAAACTTATGAAAATTGTTAGTTATAAAACCTAATCCTATGTTTGGTGATTATTTGAGTGGATATTATTTGAATGTTGGTGGTTAAAATTAGGCAATAAGAGCCGCCGACAAGCTCCCCCACACTTGTTTCCTTACTCATCCTTACTCATCCTCGAGTAAAGGTAAATGTAACTATGAATCATGACTTCAAAAGATGTGATGCTAGCGTAAAAGATATTCCAAGTCATTCCTCATACCTGTGGATTTCGTAGTGTCTACCATGTCGCCTTGAGCAGTTAAAAAGTGGAACGGCTATGACACCAAGTCACCACTTTCCTTCTATAAAGCATACTTGGAGTTTTTATATTTTTGAAATTGAAAACATAGCTTATACTTTTCCTCGAATACTTCTCTCAAGTCGCTCAATGGTGTACATATCCTGACCAAAGGCTTTTGAATTCACCTTCTTTTTCACCCTATTTCTAAAAGGCTTTATGTGGAGCTTTGGGTAGGGATAAAAAGAGAGGCATACTTGTATTACATAATATTGCTAAGTCAAAAACCGGATCCAAGGAGATGCAAGCCATACACTTTAATTAAAAAGTGCAAGTGTGTGGAATTTTTAATATTTTTGTACTCCTTGTGCATGATTCTCTCTTTTGAAATTTTGGAGGAGTATGAGTTATCTTTTATCCTCTCTAGCGGGTATCAAGGTACCCTTTTTCTCTCTTTTTCTCATGCTTTTGCATGGATATTTCTTTTTCTCTCTTTTTTCATACCATTTTGGTATGAAATTTTCTTTTCCCTCTTTTTTGCATAGCTCATATCCTCCCTTTTTTTTGGCAAAAACATCATTGAGAGAGACATGTAAGAGAATTGGAGTTTTATTTATTCGGTGGGTGGATGGCATGTTGTGCATAACTCTCAGTGTAAAAGTCAGCATTTATTTGTGGCGTGCAAGTGAATCTTGATCATGGATGCATGGCAAGGATCTCACACGAGTCACAACAATTTGACAAAACTCAACATAATAACAAGCAGCATATGAGTATGGTTTGGCAATGTTTAAATTATCATATGGCTTTGGTAGGAAATATCACCATTGAGAAGAACTATTACCATAAATTTTGAAGTTTTTTAGAAAAGCATAAATTCTCCAAGAGCATAGATAGAAAAGATAGGATTTCTTTAGTATTTGCCATATCTCACTCTCAACAACTTAGGTGACATATTTTTCTAATAAAGATATGTCCACATGTAACAAGTATATGAACTAGGAATAAAGTTTATACCAGCCAACCTTTTTAAAGTCAAGTTCATAGTTTGGCAAGATTTTATTTTTTATTTTGAAGGCTGTTTAGCATGTTTGGCATTGTTGAACATAATCAAAGTTATAGGAGCAAAGCATGGGTGAGGAGATAGAGTGCAAACCAGCGTGCCCGAGTGATGGCATGAAAGGGTCGGGTCCCCTACACTTAGATTTTTATGTCAATTGACGCTAAAAATCAAGTGTGAATGTTGGAGCATCTCCTTAGCTTGTATAGTAGCACCCATGTTTCTAGACATCGTTCATCCTTCGTTCCTGTAATTGTTAGTAGCAAAGAATACCCGAAGGGAACATGTCTAGCACCAAGTTTTTTATTTTATGGGAGAAAGGGAGGTTGTATCTTTATTCTAAAAATTTTAAGTTAAAATAAGTTTATTATGCAAAGTAAAGATTATTATTATATTATTTTTTTATTATTATTGAAAAGGTATGGTAACTAAAAAGTGATATTCTTTTATTTTTATTATTTTAAACTTTTTAACAAACCTTTTTTTATTTATAGGAAAAAATCTTTCTTTTTGATAACTTTTAAAAAATGATAAGCTTGATTTTTTTAAATGTCGGCAAGGGCTCACCATTTTAAGTCCGTTGAGTAGGACTTCTCCATTGCATTCAGCTTGAATTTGCATCATCTCATCCTGGAGATGGATAAGGATGATTGCACTTCTTATTTTCGTCATGCCATCGGGATCTTCATGTGGTTTTGGCTTGGTGGGCTTATAATTCCTTTTTTTTGTTTTGATCAAAGTTTCATTCAAAGTTCACCAAAATGACTTTTGTGCACCTCTGTTATGAATTCACCTCAAAGACTTACCCTTATGGATTCGAGAATTTCCCGAGGGGTTAGTCCATGCATACAGCCAAAGTCTGCACTAGCAATTTCAGTTCAAAAATCAAACAAGACTCTATGTCTAATTTGATTCAAGTAGGCTAATCAACTGGAGAACTAGGCTTAATTTAAAAAAGCCTTTAGAAGTATGATCATCGTGAATGACTAAACTCTCAAACTAAAGCATACTAGCATAGAAAATGGTTGCATGAAAATGATAAACATGAGATTGGTTCAAATAGATGTGCGAACATTGAATGATGAACTAGAGAACCATTTTATTTTTTATTGCAAGGTAATGCAAGATGGGTGAATGAATGCGGTTAAACAAACATGCCATGGTTCTAGAAATGGAAATTGATCGAGTTCTATGCATGAAAATCTAGGCTTTAGCTTTTGCTCGTAGCGCGGACCATCTAACGATATCATCGTACCGATCAGCAAAGCCAACATATGATGTCAAGATGGTCCCATTTAATATCTGTCTACTACGAAGCTAGACTAAGAGTATCAAATAGATAGATAACAAAAATTATTGTCTACCTAGACTAGGCATGGCTCTTGAATACAGCTCAAAGACTAGGAGCCACCCAAAGAAAGCACTAGATATACGATGAACTAAGCAACATGCAGTGGTGAATATACCATTAGAGAAAATCAAATATTTTTGGTTGGTTCTCTCATACCTTGATCAATTCACCACTCATAAATTGTGATTTGAATTGTGAGAGTGATGCATTGTAGTTGTTCCGCCACATATGGTAGTTTTGTTTGCTGTTGACCGTGACATTCTTTCCATCCGCATAGAGTCAGTGTGTACATATATGTATACCTATCTATGAGATGGCAGGGTGTATGGTGGAGTTGATTGTTTATGAACGATTAGGCACCCTAGGCTCGTGATGATTTTTTTGTTTTTACCCATAAAAGTTAATGGCAAACTAGGTTAGCAGATATCAAGATAAATATCAGAATCTTTATGCCAATTGCTTCCTCAACAACGGCGCCAGAAAGCTTATTGGCATTTCTTAGCGTCATCACCAGGTTTGTGTCCACAGCAAAGTCACCAGAAAGCCTATTGGTATTAGTTAACGCAAACAGAGAAATCCACAAGTGCACAGATACCATTGTAGCTTTCACCCAGGAGTATTCTAGGGCATCGTATTTATCCTCAGGGAAGTAGTGGTTAAAGAAACTCATGATTAACCATCATGTATCTGCTAGCTAGTGTACCGACTAGACTAAAGTGGGGGTAAAAGGTAAAAGATTGGATTTTTGCATAAGTGACACACATAGGAGAACTCCATTGTAAGATAAAAGAGTAGACAGGCTAAGCTAGGAGGATAACAAGAGAGTTCAAGGTTTCTAGTGACTTCTCTATTACTGTGGTTCTATTCTAGCTCATACTATAGAAGATAACTAAGTAATGATTAGACATTGTTGACACGAAACGTGATTCCCCGTGCCTCACACACGACAAGCGAAAAGCGCGTGGCTTTAATCGGACAACCGCACGGTTTGGAGATCCGGAAGCGTGCCAGTCAGTTTGACCTGAAAACGACAAGGGACAAAAAGATTGTTAAATATAAAATCGGAACGTGCGGATGAGACCAGGCAGTTCCGTATATACGGCCCCTGAAGCCACTTACGGCGACATACGACTATAGAAGGCATGCGCCAATTATGCATGTGATTCATTTGGCTAATATGAAGACAAAATACGTAAAAGCATTGATTGCCGAATACGCATGCATGAGAAGACATGTTTGAACAAGTGAAAATTAACTACAAGTTGAAGCATAACCAAGCTCGGCAATTCAGCCGGCTTCGGGTCCATGAAGAAGGAACTAACAAACTATCACGAGTAAACCCATCAAGAACTTGCATCCGCCGCACGACACTCAATCCTATCAAGATCTAAACGCTTCTAACGTGCAAAAACCCGCAACATGTAACAATCTAGAATTATCTAATTCGGCCACTTGAGCATATGATCTATTTATCATGACAATAAAAGAATAAGAACGTTAAAAGAGCGAATAGATCTATAAAAGTGTAGAGCCGAAACTAATCAATCTAGATCGGGCAAAAAAGTGTTACAAATAATTAAAAAGCACTAGACACATGCAACACGTGGTAACTTAATGAATCTACTAGATCTTGCCAAATCTAATAGAGCCGATAACTAATCCTTGCTTCGCTAAGCTATCAAGCGGGCCTTTGCCGCCTGGCCATCTAGTCGAGATAAACAAAGCATAAACAAAGACTCGATAACTATCTTGCCTCGCTAAGCTATCAAGCGGGCGCTTTGCCGCCGCGGCCATCTAGTCGAGATAAACAAGCATAGGCAAAGACTTCACGATCATCAAGGGCGCTTGCCGCCGCGGCCATCCGGTCGAGACGAACAAGACTACTTGCATCAACATCTAAATCCACCGCATGATACTAGACATGATAGCAAGGTTGCGGAACTTAAGAGGTCGACGGATCGATGACTCCTCTCGAAGAACTTCGGCGACACGACAAAGGGACTTCGAAACTTGGCGCGGGGCGGTTGTATTGATTTGATTGTGTATATTTTACAATGGTCGAGGGTTTATATTTATACCCTGGACAAACATAAGTCCTAAACAGATACGATTGCAAAGATATTTAGGCAAGCACAAAGCCGTCATCTTTATTCTTCTCGGAATTGTCACGTTTCTTTCCTTTAAAGTCAGTCACCTTGCTTCCCGAATAGAGCTATTGTGTTTGAAGATAACCGCCGCGTGTGACCGCTTGCCGAAGCGACCCGAGCCAGTCGTATATACGCTTGCCGAATAGCTCAAAGTTAGCCGACCGCACACCCATTTGCCGAACGCGTTGAATTCCTGCTTTCTCATACACCTTGCCGAATCGGCCCACCTGTCATTGACCTTTACCAAAATCCAGTGTTAACACATGCCCCCTCAATTTCGGGATAAAAGTGATTTTGTTCCGAAATTGACCACAAACTCCTTTTTCATTTAGGTCAACACTGTTCAAATCCGCAGCCGCTACTCAAAATCCAACTTTTCCCGTCCTAGATTCAAGCTCAATTCTAGCCCTCAATGGCGACCCAGGATGGAGTTCCAGAGGTAATCCCCAATTCTTTTCATGTATTCGGCAATCTTCTCGTTGCTTTTTTCACTTTTTGATTCTTCTCTGGCTGTATCACCTTTTGAAGGAGTACAAGGATACGATTCTGATCCCCTATCTTTGCGAACCCCGATTCGGACTTCTTGGGTCCGATGGGAGATCCCAATCCAATTGAGTTTGTGGAGAAGGAGACCTCGAGGATCCCTTTCAAATCCGGAGTTGCTCCCCCGAACCGATGGCCAAACACTTTCAAAACCTGGCCTTTCCCTCCGATTTCTGGATGGCGGAAGTGGTACCAGAGAATGTTGAACAAGAGCAGTAGTCACTGGGATTCTCAGGACATTCAGCATTGCTTAGAATTATCTCTGTCAGCAACACCCAGGAATGACTCTCTCTTGATAGCAGCTTCCCACTTCTGGTCTGATGCTACCAATTCTTTCATCTTCGGCCATGGCCCAATGTCTTTCACTTTGGCCGATATCTTCATGATGACAGGCCTCAATGTAACGGCGCCAGTATACCCCTCCAAGTACAAGAACAACAGCAACCAGAAGGCAGTCAAATCAGGAAGCGGGTGGACCAAATACATACTGACTTACATGTCCACGGGATCTGTTGACAACAAGGAATACAAAGCTTTCCTGAACATGTGGCTCTGCAGGTTTGTTTTCTGTGGCAAATCCAATGAGCCAACTCTTAACCACATGGTAATGGCCGAGGAGCTGGCTGCAGGAATTTTAATTCCTCTAGGCAAATATCTCCTGGGAGCTGTCTATCACATGATGCATCAAATCATTGTTCAGATGCGCCAATCTAGGGAAATTCATTGTGTAAACGGTCCCTGGTGGTTTGTGCAGATGTGGCTACAATTGTACATGCACCAGATAGTCTCTGTGGACCTTAACACCTTGGGTTTTTCCTTACATCAATGATGATGAGGACGGCCAAGTGAAAGAGAAAGCCTGTCAAACTTATGGAGAAGCAGCAGCTGCCATTACCATTGACATAGACCTCGGCCATCTTTTCAAGTTGTTCTTCAAAGGCTTCAATCATGTGATATGGCTTCCTTATAGAGAAAGTGACACTCTGACCTTGCCTTGCAAATTCAGTTATGAATCTGGCTGCTCAGACATGGTTGCTACAAAAATCTTCAATTCTTTCATTAAACCCTGTGTTTTGCCAGCAGAGTTTCATCATGGGAGGTTGCTGAATCCCTCTTATGAATTTTATAATCCAAACATGTCAGCCAGACAGTTAGGCTGTGGGCAGCTGCCCCCAAGATTGTTCTTCTCCACCATTATAAGGCCCAGGGAGAGGGTAGGAGATGAGATAGAAGCTAAGAAAGTCTTTGAGCTTGGATGGGACCTGCCAGAATTCATGCCTTTACCTCTAGGACTGATAGATGCTGCTCATCCCCTGTTCTCCTCTTGGTGGCAAGAGTGGCGTTCCCATATTATTAACATGCCAGTGCACCCTCTATGTCAGGATTTGCATGTTCAATTTGATTCTGACAGTGAGGTAACTTTCTTCATACTCACAATTACCTCTTTTTCTGACTTTGTTCTTAATTTGGGTATTGTATTGTCTTCTACAGGATCCTGAGCCTACCCCTCATTCTCAAGTAGTCCAATATTACCAAAATTTGGACCCATCCCTGCCTTAGGTTTTGACGCTCCATCCTTGGCAACCTTCATGAAAATACCAGCCGGCTCTGGGCACAATTTCCCTCAAGAAGGGAAGGCAAGAGGAAAGCTATTCTTGGATCAAGTAGAGATGTTAATGTGCCCGGAGAGAACAAGATCCAAGAAGGCTAAACTCTCTCCCAAAGTATACTCCAGGTCAGTTTTGTTTTGAACCATGATGGAGCTTATTTATCCATTATCTTTCCTCTTTTTTACAGCCACAGTCGGGCCCTCAAGATCGAGTCAATGTGCCTAGAATTCTTGAAACATCTTCTCAGGCACCTGAAAATGTAGAAACCCAAGAAGAAGACGTAGAAGTTCAAGAAACCACTGGCCACATAGGTACTACTTTCTTAGCCGATTGCCCCCTTTCTTTGCATCAGATGAACTAATTTTGCTACAGAAGCAGATCATTCCTTGGATAAAATGGCAGAGGAATCTCCTCCTCATGCTTCTGTTGATAGTGCAGAAATTCAGGGAGCTATTGGTCACATTGGTAATAGCTCTTCATCCACCTTCTTCTTTTTCTTTTGTCAACTTTACTCATTGCATCCATTAATCATTCTCAGATGATTTTTTGGATGGGATGACAGAAGAATCATCTTCCCATCAAGCTTCAAGCTCATCATCCTCGGGCATCCAACTGATCCCTCAATCAAGTCAGGATAGGAATCAGCCTGAAGAGGCTTCTGCACAAAAGGTAACCCTTTATTTCATTGACCTCCCAAATAACTCTGATCAATCGGCTAATGGTTTTCCTTTCTCAAAGGATGATGCCAAGCCGACTGTCAGCTACTCTTTCACAATTGAAGAGTACATCAATGAAGGCGATGAAGAAGCCACATCCCAGCAGCAGTTGTCAGCAGAGAACCAGGCTCGCCTGAAAGAAATTGCTCTTCTGTTAACCAAGGATACCAACACTCTGGTTCAGGATGCAGACCAGATAAGGGACCTCTTTGAGCTTATTGATCAAGAAATTCCTCAAGCTCTCAGGGCTCCTTTAGAATCTGCAACTCATCTTGATGACCATGTTGGTAAGGTTAGGAGAGCAAACAAAAATATAGCCTCCAAAGCCGCTCTGCAAGATGACAAACTGATGAAGAAGCAACAAGTCAAGGAGTTGCATTCCCAGATTCAGGCTGCTAAACAAACTTTGGCAATTCTGGAGCCTGAACTGGCGACTATGGAGGAAGAGAAGGCCAGACTGGAAGCTCGATTAATTCAGCTGAATGCCAACATCCGGTCCCACAAAGATAAGATTGCTAATCTACCAAACTCCATAGATGCAGCCAGGATGAAGATAGCTTCTGTCATCAAGGAGAATCAGCAGATCAAGACTCGGCTTACCAAAATCCAGAGCTCCGAGGATGATGACAACAAAGTGCTGGAAGAAGTTAGCCGAATCAGGAATGATGCCATAGATGCCATTAAGCTGTTCCTAGGCAACTGAAACACTGGCCTGTAATGCATTTATATACTGTATCTCTTTTAACACTTGCATTCCCTGTGATGACTTCGGTTTCTTTCATTTCAATCTGATCAGTGACAAAACCAAATGCCCTTAGGCTTCCCGAATAGACAGACGGCCATCATTCTGGACTTCTCGATTAGGGGACTAGCCGATTCCTCTGAACCGTCGTTTTTTATTTAACTGAGCCTGGCCCAGTCCGGTAACGGCCCGAAAGAGGAGTAAACCCTACTTCATCGTTTGGTATACCCCGAGTCGTGCGCCACGAACTCCATTTTGGCCAATAAATAAAGCCCTCTTCCGGCTTCCACCACCATCGCCGGTTAGTATTCATCATTATCCTCTCACCTTCTCGCCGAAACCACTAGGAAGAAAACCCCACCTCCACATCACCAATGTCGAGCGCCGGTGACCATGGGAAGCGCCCTGCTGAGGGAGAGGCAGAAGGGAGCAGGGCGCGACGCCGGCAACGCCATGGGTAAGATTAATCTGCCGTCTCTGCGTGTTCTTGTTCACTGTTCATCTTCTAACCTTTCGGTCCTTCGTCTTTCTCAGGCCGCGAGTCATCACGGGGCAATACCATCTGCTGCCCCCAATGGTGGTGACCCAACCGGGCACCTCCAGCCAACCGGTGTCGGTTGCCGGTTCCTCGAGCTCCTCAAGCTCTTCCGACTCCGGCAACTCCTACAACCCTAACCCTTGGGGTCCAGCAGAGCCGGAGGAAGAGGAGCCTCTGTACGTTCACGAGGAGGCGCTCTGTTTCCGCAAGGAGAGGGACGAAGCCCGGAACGAGCTTGGTGAGGTCTCCAAGCAATTCGGCATTGCACAAGCCGAATGGGAAGACCAGTGCAAGCAGTTTTGCGATGCCATCACCGGTTCGTTAGTCATTGATTTCAATCTGTTCATCATCTCCACTGTACTAATCAACCTTTCATCTTTCAGCACTCTCTGCGGAGAACGATCGGTTGAAGGCAGCAGCAACACGGGCAGCCGACAAGGTGAATGCCCAGGGAGAGACCCTTGAGGCACGCCTGGATGCCATTGATGGCCGTGTTGATCAGGCCATCATCCAAGGCGTTCACCTTGGCGTCTCCCTTGGCCTGGCGGCGATGTCCTCCCGCACCAATGAGGATTACTCTTTTCAAGCCGTTGGCTTTGCAGGAGGTCATCCTCACGAGGTGGAGGACATCGAGGAGCAGCTGGAGCTCTACGGAGACCATGCTACCGCCCTTGCCGAATCCACCAATCCCCAATCTGTTCTCAATAAGTTGTTCCAGGAGTAGTTTGTAATTAGGGACTGTTTTGTGAATATTGAAATCATCTTCCGAAAATGTGTCCATTTGATCTTGTGTTGATTATCAGATAGATATCTTCAGTATTCTTTCCGAATCGAAGCAGCTCTGAATGATTTCCGAATGCGGTGATATCACTTTAGTCGATTGGATCTTAGTCCTGCGCCACAAACGATTTGACGCGCAAGAATCGAAAGCGGTATCATCCAGGGATCTCCATTTTTTCTTTTCCCGATAAACCAACCAGGTCGAGGCGTTGAAGTCAACATAAGATCATTCGATTATATTTTGGACTAAAGGCGACACGAATTGTATCGGCTATTCACCAACTTCATATTTTTCACTAAAGGCGGCGTTGTTTCATCGGTTGTTTGATTTTAAATTCTCTTCATGAACCAACTTCAACACTAGGGTAGTATTTTTTTTTAAGATATCTTCCATTGATAGCTCTGGCGAATTCTTCCCCAAACAAAGTCTTCAAAATATATGCATTGCCGGGCACACATCTTTCTACCCGAAAGGGTCCTCCCAATTTGGAGACCACTTGCCGAATGCTCTGTCTTTTTGATCCAATCGGCAAGTAGTCTTCCAAACCAGATCACCTTCGTGAATTGCTTTATCTTGACCCTCTTATTGTAGTATTTGGCAATACGTACTTTGTTTTTCTCAATGTTTTCCAAAGCCTTGAGACGAATCGGATGCAAATCCTCCAGTTCATCTATCATCAAATTTGTATAATCTCCTTTTTCCGAATCCTTTTGTAACATAACTCGTCTTGAACCCGTTTGCAACTCCCAAGGTAACACAAAGATGATGCCCATAAACTAACTCATAGGGAGATGTTTGAGTCGACCCGTGACAAGCCATTCGGTAAGCCCACAATGCTTCATTAAGAACCAAATGCCATCTTTTTGGCTTCTCATCAATCTTCTTTTGAATGATCTTAATCATAATCTTATTTGATGCTTCTGCTTGACCATTGGCTTGTGCATAATAAGGAGAAGAATTATACAACTTAATTCCCATGTCTTCAAAAAAGTCACAAAACTCCGAAGAAGTAAACCGAGTCCCTTGATCGGTCGTTATAGTTTGAGGAATTCTAAACCTCTAAATTATATGCTCTTTAACGAAACTGATCATATTTTCTGACGTGACTTTCTTCAACGGAATAGCTTTGACCCACTTGGTAAAATAATCCGTGGCCAAGAGCACAAACTTATGTCCTTTGCTAGAAGGAGGATGAATTTGACCAATTAAATCTATGCCCCATCCTCTGAATGGCCAAGGTTTGATTATTGGGTTCATAGCAGATGCTGGAGCCTTTTGAATATTGCCGAACTTTTGACAATCGTGACATCCTTTATAGTATTCAAAGCAATCCTCCAAAGATGGTTGGCCAAAAATAACCAGTTCTCCGAATTATCCACTTCATTCGGTAAGCTGACTGATGCGCACCGCATAATCCTTCATGCACCTCATATATCACCTTTCTAGCCTCTTCTTGACTCAAACATTTAAGCAATACTCCATCTATAGACTTGTAGTATAAGTGATCATCAAGAAGTACGAATTTGAGGGCTTTATACCCGAGCTTTTCGGGAAACTCTCGTGATGGATTTCTTAGATATTCGATGATTTCGCATCTCCAATCATCAACCACTTGCTCAGCATTCGAAACATCTTCATCTATAGTGAGGATTTCTTGATTTTCACGGTATCTAGAGGCAGTTTGAGCCAACCTATTTGCTTCTTCATTGTGCCCCCTAGGGATATGATGCAAGGTTACTACCCGAAAGCTTTTCAAAAGTTCCCGGCATTCTTCATAATATTTTCTCAACACATCACTCTTGCATTCATATTGGCCAGTTAATTGGTTAATTACTAGCTCAGAATCCCCAAAGATCTCAACAGCAACGGCTTTCACTTCTATAAGAAGCCGAAGCCCTCTAAGCAATGCTTCATACTCCGCTTGATTGTTAGTAACATAAAATTCAATGGGAATAGCATACTCAAAAGTTGCTCCCTGTGGAGAAATTAAGAGAATACCAGCACCACCACCTTTGCAACAGGATGAACCATCGAAGAATAAAGCCCAGGGCACAATGCTGATCATCTCAATAGAAAGATCACGATGTTGTGTAATAAAATCGGCAATAATTTGACCCTTTACTGCTTTTGCCGATTCATATCTTAAATCAAACTCCGATAAAGCAAAAATCCACTTGCCAATCCTTCCATTTAAAATTGGCATTGATAGCATATGTTTTATTACATCAAAACTAGAAATTACCACACATTCGGCATTTAACGTAGTAGTGCCGAAATTTGGTACATGAGTAATACACACACAAGCACGCCTCCGTAGCCGAATATCTTGTTTTCTGGATCCAATAGTTTTCGGCTAAGGTAAGCTATTACTCTCTCCTTTCCCTCAAACTCTTGCATGAGGGCCGACCCTATTGTTAGACTATCGGCCGCCACGCACAATTTAAAAGGCTTGTCAAGTTGTGGAGGTACCAAAGACCGGTGGTGCCTTCATATATTCTTTGATTTCATCAAAAGCCTCTTGTTGTACATCACCCCATACAAACTTTTGATCTTTCTTGAGCTTCAGAAGTGGAGAGAAAAGGCAAGACTCTTCCCCGATAAATTGGATATAAACCTTCTTACAAAATTAATTTTGCCAAGCAAAGGATCAGAACTCCGTGAGATTAGTTGGAGGGGCAACCTTGTCTATTGCTTCCATGCTCTTTTTTCCAACTTCAATCCCTCCTTTATGGACAAGAAATCCCAGAAACTCACCAGCCGATACTCCGAAAGCACATTTATTTGGATTCATTTTCAAACCATGTTTTCTAGTGCATTCCAGAGTCTTCTTCAAATCGGCTAAATGCTCTTTATGATTTCTAGACTTGACCACCACGTCATCAATATAAATCTCCACAACCTTGCCGATCAACTCATGAAAGATGTAATTCATAGCTCTTTGATAAGTTGCACCAGCATTCTTTAACCCGAACGTCATTACAATCCATTCAAATAAACCAATGTGACCAGGGCATCTAAAAGCCGTTTTTGAAATATCTTCTATTGCCATGAAGATCTGATTATAGCCACATTTCCATCCATAAAGCCGATAACTTCATACCCGGCCGCTGCGTCTACTAACAAATCGGCAACGGCATTGGATACCCATCCATTGGAGTGGCCTTGTTGAGATCTCTCGAAGTCTATACAGACTCTCATCTTTCCATTCTTCTTGTAAACAGAACTATATTTGAAATCCAATCTGCGTACCTGCATGGCCGAATGAAGTTTGCTTCCAGTAACCTTTCAATCTCCTTCTTCACATCGGCCAATACCTCCTCTTTATAAATTTTCCTCGGAGGTTGTTTATAGGGTCGATACCCTGACTTGATAGGTAATCGATGTTCAACAATAGAACGATCCAAATTGGCATCTCTCAGTATAATCCCAAGCAAAGCAATCTTTAAATTCTTTAAGAAGACTTACTAATTGTTCTCTATATTCTGGACTCAAATTTGCACTGATGTACATCGGCCTTGATTTGGAATCATCACTAATATTTATCTCTTCTAGCTTGTCGGCCGACATAAAACCGTGTCCCAACTTTCCTTTGTTGCCATCGATCGGGTTACCCATTAAAAATTGCTGTTGGAGCCGACTGCTTGGATCGGCTGTTGATCCTTGTTAAATACATTAACAGGACCTTCTCCCCATACTTTGCCAGAGAAACAATCAACACCATCATACTCCCAAAAGGCGGGTTCGAAGCGACCACACTTACCGAATCATCAGCATGTATAATTTCTACATCGTCCCCTATCCATTGAATGAGAATCTGGTGCATGGTTGAAGGAATACAGCAATTAGCATGGATCCAGTCTCTCCCAAGAAGCGCATCAGATGCCCCCTTGCCGTCAATGACGAAAAACGTAGTGATCGGGGGTTTTAGACCCAATCATCAACTCAACATGCACAGCTCCTCGAGTGTCAGAAGGATTGCCAGCAAAGTCTCTAAGGACCATGTCGGTCTTTAACAAATCTTCACTCGTCATTCCAAGCTTTCTGAACGTGGAATATGGCATTATATTGATAGCAGCTCCTCCATCAACAAACATCTTGGTCAGAGGCTTCCCATTGACGTACCCTTTCACGTAAAGCGGTTTCAAGTGACGATGTTTGGCTGGCTTGTCAAATGTTGCTTGTCGTGTCAGTACAAGCTGAGCCATTAAGTCTTGAAACTCACTTTCATCAAAATCAGAATAAACCTCTTCATGTACTTCTTGATTGTCGGGAGCTATAAATTCTGATGGGAGGAAGAAAGCCATGCATGCATCACCCGAAGGACCTTTCTCATCATGTTTCTTCTTTGGACGCCATTCTTTCTTTTCTTCTGCAGCAGCCTGCTCCAGCTCCTCAGTTGTAATCTGCTGATTAGGGTCGACAACACCGTTCTTCTTTGCTCTGTCAGAGGTTAACACCTTCACCTTACCTTTCCCTTTGGGATCATCTACAGAAACCATACTTACGGAGAAAGAGATCATGTTCTGAGGGAAAGGCTGACCATCAACCTTCATTTTGCCATCAAACTTCAGATGTCCCTCTTGAATAGCCTTCTGAATCCGAACCCTGAACACCCGGCAATCATTGATGGAGTGAGAATTAGTGTTATGATAGCCACAATATTTCTTGTCTTTCACTCCCTCGGGTCACAGCATAGGATGTCCATCTGGCAGTTTGATGCGTCCTTCCCTTACCAACAAATCAAAGAGCTTGTCTGATTTGGAGACGTCAAAGTCATAAGTTCCCTTTTGTTGCCTCAACCAACGCTGGCTAACCTGAGTAGGTTCCTTCGCCCAAGTCAATTCAGCTGCAGCTATCTCATCATCATCATCATACTCATCTGCTTCTTCCAGGAAACTTTGATACATTTCACTAGCAATGTTCCCCTTTTGGAAGCGGTTGTCTCTCTTGAACCCCTGAGCTTGATTACTCATAGCAGCCAGTCGTTGTGAAAGTTGACTAAGATCATCAAATTCCATGCCGAACAGCTTTCCTCTGACATTCGGCTGCATGCCTGCTATCGCCATCCCAGGCAACTGATCATCTGGTAGGTTCAATGAATAACAAAGGTTCTTGGTCTCTCTAAATCTGCGAAGATACTCCTGTGGTGTTTCATTAGCTCTCTGTCTCAGACTCATGAGGTCGACCAGCTTCTTTTCATTAGTGCCGGTGAAGAAGTATGCATGGAACTTCTGCTCCAGCTCTGCCCACGTACCAATGGAATGGGGGCGGCAATGAGGTAAACCATGAGAAAGCTGGCCCTGTGAGGGACAAGGGAAAATACCGAATCCTCCAAGCTTCATCCGTGGATGCTTCCCCAAGTTGCATCAAGTACCGACCGATATGTTCCACGGTGCTAGTATCATCTTGACCAGAAAACTTGGTCAAGTCCGTCGGAGGTTTCACCCTTGGAGGAAGTGCGACTCTATTGTACCATTCTGGATAAGGAGACTTGTATGAATAGGATTGATTCTTTGGCTTTAGGCCGAACTGATGCTGCATCATATCAGCCATCCTATGCATGATGATATCAACATCCGACTTCGGGTTTCCACGTGCCTGTCTTCCAGAAGGTATTCCTGATGCGCTCCTGTATCCTGGATTCGGCAAAGCATCTAGAGCAGTGTAATCAGTAAATTCTTGGTATCCATCTCCATACATGTTTCTCTGCGATGCTCGATGATCTTTGGAGATACCTTGAAAGCTGATTGTGGTACATCTTCTGTCGTACCAAATGTTACCTGACCATAAGTAGGAGGCTGCTGTTTTTCATTAGGGATTAGTCCATCTTTATTTGAACCAGATGCTCCCTCACCTCCCTCAGGCTTTTCTTGGTACTTTGGTGGATTGAAAAGCGTTGGTCCACGAATTGGGCCTGCATTCTCCTCAAAATACTTATCAGCCGTTGGGCCGAAGGTACTAACCATGATAGCACGAAAAGTGTTCAAGAAGGCTGTGTTATGATTTGTAATAGTTTCTCCCAAAGCTTTGTGAACCAACTCCGACACCTTCTGAGCTTCTTCTTCTTCGGTGTAATCAGACTGATGCGGAAGAAGAACCCTTGGCAACGATTGCTTTTGGATGATCTTATTGCTCTTGTTCTTGGAGAAGGACATCAAACACTTCTGCTGAAACTGATTACATGCTTGTTGCACCAACTCTCTTACATCTTCAGGCAGTTCATCCAAAGTCACATCCAGAACATGATTGTTGCTGATTTCAGACATCTTGAGCAACGTTGTCCCACCGGGCATGCCAAAAAGTGTGTTGACACGAAACGTGATTCCCCGTGCCTCACACACAAGAAGCGAAAAAGCGTGGCTTCAATCGGACAACCGCACGGTTTGGAGATCCGGAGCGTGCCGGTCGGTTTGACTGAACCGACAAGGGACAAAAGATTGTTAAATATAAAATCGGAACGTCTTGGATGAGACCGCATAGTTCGTATATACGGCCCCGAAGCCACTTACGACGACATACAGCTATAGAAGCATGCGCCCAATTATGCATGTGATTCATTTGGCTAATATGAAGACAAAATACGTAAAGCATTGATTGCCGAATACGCATGCATGAGAAGACATGTTTGAACAAGTGAAAATTAACTACAAGTTGAAGCATAACTAAGCTCGGCAATTCAGCCGACTCGGGGTCCATGAAGAAGGAACTAACAAACTATCACGAGTAAACCCATCAAGAACTTGCATCTGCCGCACGACACTCAATCCTATCAAGATCTAAACGCTTCTAACGTGCAAGAACCCGCAACATGTAACAATCTAGATTGATCTAATTCGCCACTTGAGCATATGATCTATTTATCATGACAATAAAAGAATAAGAACGTTAAAGAGCGAATAGATCTATAAAAGTGTAGAGCCGAAACTAATCAATCTAGATCGGGCAAAAATGTGTTACAAATAATTAAAAAGCACTAGACACATGCAACACATGGTAACTTAATGAATCTACTTTGGATCTTGCCAAATCTAATAGAGCCGATAACTAATCCTTGCTTCGCTAAGCTATCAAGCGGGCCGCCCGCCGCCGCGGCCATCTAGTCGAGATAAACAAAGCATAAACAAAGACTCGATAACTATCTTGCCTCGCTAAGCTATCAAGCGGGCGCTTTGCCGCCGCGGCCATCTAGTCGAGATAAACGAGCATAAGCAAAGACTTCCTGATCATCAAGCGGGCGCTTTGCCGCCGCGGCCATCCGGTCGAGACGAACAAGACTACTTGCATCAACATCTAAATCCACCGCATGATACTAGACATGATAGCAAGGTTGCCGGAACTTACGGAGGTCGACGGATCGATGACTCCTCTCGAAGAACTCGACGACACGACAAAAGGGACTCGAAACTTGGCACGGGGCCGGTTGTATTGATTTGATTGTGTATATTTTACAATGGTCGAGGGTTTATATTTATACCCTGGACAAACATAAGTCCTAAACAGATACGATTGCAAAGATATTTAGGCAAGCACAAAGCCGTCATCTTTATTCTTCTCGGAATTGTCACGTTTCTTTCCTTTAAAGTCAGTCACCTTGCTTCCCGAATAGAGCTATTGTGTTTGAAGATAACCGCACGCAGCGTGACCGCTTGCCGAATCCGACCCGAGCCAATCGTATATACGCTTGCCGAATAGCTCAAAGTTAGCCGACCGCACACCCATTTGCGAACGCGTTGAATTCCTGCTTTCTCATACACCTTGCCGAATCGGCCCAATGTCATTGACCGTTACCAAAATCCAAGTGTTAATGCACATAGCGATCATACCATGACACTTTAGAGCAGCAGTACCTTTCTGATTCTCAAAAAGACTGGGAAGGGGTAATCGAGAGAAGGCTACCAAAAGCTCTATGAAAACACCAACCTTAACGTGGTGGAATACAAAGGCCTAGTCAGAGCTGCTACCTTCGGGGCTACCACAACTATCCGGAGGGTTGAGTGCAAACTCAGGTAACCTATAGTCTAGACACCACGTCCACACTATCGATTACTACTCTAGCCACATATGATAACTAGAGCATTCGGTCGAACAGAGATACCATGCCAAGGTGTAAACCACTATACTAACCCCGCTTAGCTAACTACTAAGGAATGAACAAGATAACCATAAAGGACATTGCCGTAACATAGAGAAGATAAATATATTGAAACATAAGTCTAACAAAGGAACGATACAAGACCATACCGAGCTTCCGAGGACCGAACAATACAAGATCGTACCGAACCTTCTAAGACTCCTCTAGAACTTAAGCACCTGTCCCTAACTCCCAACTAGGCTAGTACTACTACTACATCTTGGAATAGAATGAGAATTGCTCCTTTGTGGTGTGTGTGAGAGGGGAGGCTCTCCCCTATCTATTTATAGCTAGAGAAGGTCGGTTTTGGGGCCGAGGGCATTAATGCCCAGGTGAACCGCCTTTGCCACCACCTGCACAAACCGCCTATGAAAGGTGGACCCGAGACGCTGCGTTGGCGGTACGGCCGCACCAGGGTGCATCTGCACCCTGGGTGCCACCTCTCCCCACCGCCTTCACATGGCAGGCTCTAGTTGGGCCTAGACTTCAGCCATGTCGGTGGTTGGCCTAATTTCTTCTATTGAGTGGACCGTCCTTCTCATTTCTTCTTTTACGCTTTGCTGGAAAGCGTATCTTGATCACATTTTCTTATATTATTTTTGATATATTTTCCTAAAAATGAATAATCACCAAAACTTACAAAAATTGTTAGTTATAAAACCTAATTCTATGTTTGGTGATTATTTGAGTGGATATTATTTGAATGTTGGCTGTTAAAATTAGGCAATAAGAGCCGCTAACACCCATCTGGTGCAGCTCTGATTGAGCGACCGGGCGCTGCTTGACTGGACGCTCTAGTACCATGTCCAGTCGGTGTGCAGAGCCGTGGCACTAGCGAGCTCAGGAGGAACAGATGTGTCTGGTCACAAAAACTCCTCTCAGGAGCCCTCTAAGTTGTGACCGCATGCCTAGGGGTGCGTGTCCATTCAACAAGCGGACGTGTCTGGTCAAGGTAGCATAGCGCATGAGTGTGAGGTAGCCATTACGTGGCAATAGATAGTTTCAAAAGTGAGGACATGCCGCGTCATAGGAAGCAACCGGATGCTGAGACCAGACACGTCTGGTTACCCTGTGCTGCATGTCTAGTCAACTCTGCTAATTAGTTTCATGGGCAATGTTGACGGTCACTAGTACATATTTTACCCATCAACAATGTGATAAAATGAATGGAAACTAGAAATAAAATGCGGGATAGTGGTCTATTACTAATGGAATTACACTTGTACAAGAATTCTATTTGAGTGCAGGCAATATCTCCAATGGTGGCAGAAAGGACATGTTTGGAGGCCAACCAAGCAAAAAGGGCCCACTTTGGACCCTTGGTGGGGTCGGTCGACCCTTCCTATGGTCAGCAACCCCCCAACATCCCTCCACTTCACTAATCCATGTCCAATGTCAGGTGGCACGCCTAGAAGTATTTCCCACCGAAGGATAGTATCGGTTTAATCCAAGGGTGGACAGTGGACCACTTTAGATCGCCAGACCCACTATCATACACTGGATCCTCAGCTTAGTATTAGGAACCATAGTTATCTAGTGCTAGTTTGATCCCCTTTAGTGTTTGTCCTATCGTCTGATTAAGGTGTCTTGGGCCCATTTCACCAGAGCTTAGGTTGAGGCAGAAAGACATAGATTAAGCGCGGTGCTTAGGCTATTGCTTACCTTTAGGTGAGTTTAGATCCCCAGATAGCTGTGGTAGGTGTTAGGTGCTTTAGATTGAATTTGGCAACTGCACGCCTCTGATACTAAGGATCATCTTACTAGCACTAGCTAGCTTAGCTCAAGTGTCCAAGTTATCCTTAGGTATAGTTTATTTATCTTAGATTAGTTTTACCCTTCCACTATCATCAACTGCATACCTTTACTAAGCCTGCCTAGCTGCATTAAGCAACACACTATCCTGCCTCCTTGGAGAATTATAAATCGATACTTGGTACTCACCAAGGAAGTGCTACATGGTAGTTCTGTGCACTTGCGGAATTCCTATTCTATTAGTGGTTAAGAAATACCAACACACATTTCTAGCATTGTTGCTAGTGATAGGGATCTATCTCTATTTCTAGTAGTGATGTTGAGAAGTGTCAACAAACATTTCTGATGCCATTGCCAGGGAGACAACTTGTGTTATGTTTTGTTGCTAGGCTCGGCTAAGCAGGTGTGTAAGTTTTATCCCTTTAGTTCTTTCATTCTTTATAGATTCCCTTTTTAGTTATTCTTTAGTTAGTGCTATCATGGCCAACAAGACTATCCGTGAGTTTTTTGCCCCCTCAGCTGCTAATGTAGCCACTGGTCCCAATGTCATCAATGTGGACACTCACTTTGAGCTTAAACCCACATTGATCACAATGGTTCAAGCTAGTCCCTTCTGTGGTAAAGCTCATGATGATGCTAACACACATCTCTAACACTTTTTAGAGATTTGTAGTACCTTCACTGTTAGGGGAGTGACCCAAATTAGTATTAGGGGAGTGACCTAAATCACTATTAGGGAGTGACCCAAAAGGCATTCGTCTTCATCTTTTCCCTTTCTTTTTGTTGGGAAAGGCGAAGCAATGGTTCTATAATAATCGCAACTCTGTAAGCACCTAGGAGAAGTGCTCAAATGCCTTCTTAGTTAAATTCTTCCCAATGGGTAAAACCAATGCTCTTTGCAACAAGACTTCTAGTTTCCAACAACACGTGGACGAGTCTGTCTCCAAAGCATGGGAATGATTACAAGAGTATATCACTGCTTTCCCACATCATGGTATAGAGGACTGGCTCCTAATCTAGAATTTCTACCATGGTTTAGTCCTGATAGATAGGAATCATCTAGATGCTGCCGCTAGTGGTGCATTCTTTAAGTTAAAAGTTGCAGATGCCAAGGAGCTAATCGAGAAGCTGGTGCCCAATCAAGGATGGAGCGAAGAACGACTATAGCCCTACAAACGAGGTATGCATTCTCTTAAAGAAGCTAACATACTTGCAGCCAAGATGGATCTACTCGCAAAGAAGTTAGAAGCCTATGAGAAGCTAGGCGCATAAGAGACGGTGCAAGCCATCGATTCCTTCATGACTTATGAAGTCTTTGGAGAGATAGACCATTTGGGCAACCACTGCCTTGAAACTCATGAAGATCTCAACTTCATCAACAATGACAACAGCTTTCACCCTCAAAATCAAGGATGGAATCAGTGCTCCAACAACTAGCAAGATAACAATTACAATTTTTCGCAATGTTCTAATAATCAAAATAGTAGTCGTCATCCCTTCCTTAAAGATCTTATCTATAGTCAAGGTAGAATGACAAAAACTCCTTGCTAATAACAAACTGTTGGAAAATATAAATGCTAAGTTGGATGGTTTCTCTTTTGCTTTAAAAAATCAATTAAGCTTTAATAAGATGCTTGAAACCCAATTAGCTACTGCTATGCCATCTTATGAAAAGGGTAGGATCTTAGGAAAACCTGAGGAATTTGTAAAAACCTACAAACTATTAATCTAGTTACATCGAGATAAGAGAATAGGTGACTAGTTGCTAAAGACAAGTTAATCAGTACCATACATCTTTTGGCATTGTTATAATGATGATGCCAAGTGATATCAACACATGGCTGTTTGAGGAGAGTGTGGTAGGCATTGCAGAAGTTCCCCCGAAGTTGAGTGGCTCCTCCCAGTAGTTGTGTAGCTAGCCAAAGGAGATGTTGAACCAGATGCGCCCAAACGGCACAACTTCTTTCTCCATGATGATCCTATGGAACAGAGCATGACCCTGTCAGGTGTCGGTATAGAGGCGCCCCTAAAGCCAAGACAGGAGCTTTGTCCCCTTATGTCACGCTCCCTGCTGTGTGACCCTGTTAGAGCAGTGGTTGATAGGTTGTGCCTGCTAGGCAACGCTAGGGAGGCCCCCCCTAGCTTGGGCGCTCGAGGCATCTATCTCTAGCCCTGACCTCAGCTAGCGATGCAAATCGGGGGTGAAGGATCAAGCTCAGGCTCCTTTTGATCTGGAGATTGTGGCTCGGACGAGTCCTCGAGCCTCAAGGAGAGGCGAAGGACGTGCTCAGGCTCGATTGAGTCCTTAGTCGAAAGGTGCGTGCGAGCGCATCTGAGGGGTGTAGCCCCATGCCCTTGGACGATCTTGGAGGGATCGGTCGTCAGAAAGGGCATAACATACCCCTATGTTAGGATCTCGTGAAGTATCTTCCTGTGTGTGTAAATGCGCGTCTTCCTATATGTGTAAGAGTAAACAGGCCCTCAGTCATCCTGGCGTCAACTTGTGCAACTTTTATCTATTCTTTGTCTCAGTAGGATTTAAGGGGCTGTTTCAGTGAAACTTTTTCGTTTTTCCCCATTTACCATAAAATAGCTCCAAACGGTTTTAGGGGCTGATGGAGAAGTTACGACAAACGAGGACTAAAGGGGTCAAATAATCATTTTAACAGTTTATGGATTTAGATAAGAATAAAATAAGTGAATTTCACTTCTTTATAGTGTGGGAAAATTTATTCACATGTTGGATGAATTTCCCATGGAAAACCGGACCCAAGGCCATTAATAATATCTATATATCTATTATATATATGAGCGTCAAGACTCTCAAAGAGTCAGCAGTCAACCCTTGCGGTCTTGCCCCGCTTGCCTTCTTCCAACTATACTAATAGCACTACACAAGTGTGAATGTGCCCCGAGAAATACCAACTCGTTAACCTGCTCCTCCTCGGCATCTCGACGTTTCAACCATGGCGATGACGACGGCCACCATGCTCTGCCACCTCTATGCTTCTGCCGCCATTCTTCTTCTCGTCTTCCATCATGTACCACTCGCTATCGGACAGCCGTTGCCATGGCAGCTCTGCAACTACACCTCTGGAAACTACACGGAGAACAGCGCCTACCAGGCAAACATCCATCTCCTCGAAACCACCCTCCCAAACAACGCGTCGTCCTCACCATCCCTCTTCGCCACCGGCACCGCGGGCACCGGGCCGGACGCGGTCTACGCTCTTGCGATCTGCCGCGGCGACACCAACGCCTCCTCATGCGCGAGCTGCGTCACCGCAGCGTTCGTGAACGCGCAGCAGCTCTGCGCGCTACAGAAGGGAGCCACCATGTACGACGACCCCTGCATCCTACGGTACGCCGACTGGGACTTCCTGGCCAACACCACCGACAATAGGGGGATGATGGTTGCCTGGAGCTTCGACAACGTCAGCTCGTCGGCGGCAGCAGCGTTCGAAGCTGCCTCCGGCCGGCTCGTCAACGCAACCGCGGACTACGCGGCCACGAACTCGCCCAGGCGCTTTGCCACAGGTGAAGAGCCGTTTGGCCAGACTTACCCCATGATTTACTCGCTGGCGCAGTGCACGCCGGACATGACGGCGGCGGACTGCCGGACATGCCTTGGGAACATCATCAGGAGGTTCACGCCCATGTATTTCACCGGGAAGCATGGCGGTAGAGTTTTCGGAGTGCGGTGCACCTTCCGATTTGAGACATATCAGTTCTTCTCTGGCCGCCCGCTACTACAGCTCCCGGGGCCGCCCGGACCACCGCCACCGCCACCGCAACCGGTAACCGGCCAAGGTGAGTTTTGCTTCAACAGAACAGAAGTCGCTTATCTTCAAGGTACCGACCGGTTCAGTGTTTCTGGCCATACACAATTCCTTTCCTAGAGACAGTACTGTTTTCCAAAATAGCAGTGCAATGATGCGTACGACTGGTGCGTTATTGAGACAATAAATAAATCGATAAATAAATAATGCCAACATGAAAAAAATGGAAAATTAATTATGGGTACATTTTTTTCCAACACAGTAGCTGCCACTAATAATAATTAAGAAAGAAAAATATTTACCAACTAAGCAGCCAATCGGCAGATGAGGAAGAAGAATGAAAAACAGCAACAAAGATCTCAGGGCTCCATCTTTGCCATGCCTCCAGTCCTTTCTGTAGTTGTGTCTGCAGTTGTTATTGTTGATTTGTCCACCTTTGAATTGTTCTTCCTTGCCGCCAACAGTTTGGCTGAAGAAAACCAAAAGCCCTATGTAGTACTACTTTAGAATTTAGATGAGTTCACCAATTTGTTGGTGAAGATCGATCGTGTTGTTTCCAGGTTCGTCAAATTGTTGTGTTATCATGGGAGCCTGTGAAACTAGGCAGATTTGATTCTAGATCAATCAGTCGTCCAGTCGGGATACAAGGCCAATTATTTTTTTATAAACGAGGTTTATCGAAATACTGACAAACTGGTGCCATTATTTTTTTTTTTTTTTTTTTTTTTTGTTACTGAGGATCGGGTGAACTTTTTTTCCTCGAATGGAGAATCTCACAGTTTATTGAAGTTCTAGCTAACATGTTTCCCTGCTTTCACTTTTTTCAGGGAGAAGAAGAGATAGAACAGGACTGGTCTTGGCCATTGCATTGCCTTTAGCTGCTGCAATATTAGTAGCTCTCGCAGTGACGTGTTTTTGGTTTCGGAGTAGAAGAACAGAAGCAAAACAGGACTCTGCAAAACCATGTAAGTCTGGCTATGTTCATTAATCAGATCAATTATAGTAACCACACGCAATTTATAAAATCAACTGGCCCACCAGCAGGGTTTAGGTGATTTCCATCGGTTTTATATTTTATTTTCTATCACAGTTCATTTCTCCCAACATATATTGTTTAATTATTATTATTATTATAGTTATATAAGAAAGCACTCTTGATGACTTCTGCTGAAAATTTTGAAATAATTGACGCACGTTCTAATTAGGAGGATGTTTATATATGAAAATTTCGCTAGCTTATAACATATTCCATTCCAAATTGTAAGTCGTTTTGGTATTTCTACTAGAAATATCGATTTAATATGTATTTCTATCACAGCAATGCCTTTGGGTGGGCTTATCCCCCACAGGTTAAGGCTTTTTAGATACATAATTATAAGTTGCTTTGATTTTTTGGAAATGAGGGAGTAATAAATTATATTTACTTAGAAAAGCCACAATAACATACAATTTGAATGGGAGGCGGTAGCAATCATGTAGGGAAAACCTTATGCATATAATCTGACACCGTATATATCAATTCTCTTCCCGACAGATTCTACTAATCCAGACAACATCCAAAGCATCGATTCGCTCCTTCTTGACCTATCCACCCTACGGGCAGCAACAGATAACTTTGCTGAAAGCAATAAGCTTGGCGAAGGAGGGTTCGGTGCGGTTTATAAGGTACATATCATATCTAATTCTGGACGTGTTTTCTTGTTTTTTGATAAAATTCTGGACGTGTTGGTGTGTGCAGCTCATGATGGCTGAGTGCCTTTTGATTTGACACGCGCAGGGAGTCCTTCCTGATGGCCTAGAAATTGCAGTGAAGAGGCTCTCGCTTGGCTCCAGACAAGGAGTGGAAGAGCTGAAAACAGAGCTAGTATTAGTTGCCAAGCTTCAACATAAGAACCTTGTGAGGCTCGTAGGGGTTTGCTTGGAGGAACACGAGAAACTACTTGTGTATGAATACATGCCAAACAGGAGCCTCGACACCATACTTTTTGGTATGTTTCTCTTCAGAAAATAGCACGCGTCTTTCGTTTTTTTTCATTGGTTATATGACACTGCAAGGTTTCAAAAGGCCCTGTTTTTATTTTTAAAAGGGAACACCCTAGTTGTTAGGCCCTGTTTTGGCATATTATATATTAGCACATAAAAAACAAAGAGAATAAGGGTAATGCCTACGAAAAAAAGATGCCAATGCTAAAGGAAGCATTATTGTTCTCTCTCTGTCTACTCGTGTATTTTAAAAATGACATAAAACAATAATTTTGGATGCCAGATTCTACAAAAAGCAAAGAGCTAGATTGGGGAAACAGACTCAAGATTGTACACGGAGTTGCTCGAGGCTTGCAATATCTCCATGAAGAGTCTCAACTCAAGATAGTTCATCGAGACCTTAAACCAAGCAATGTGCTACTTGACTCTGAGTACAATCCAAAGATATCTGACTTTGGCTTAGCAAAGCTCTTCGAGATGGATCAATCCCAAGGTGTCACCAGTCATATAGCTGGAACATAGTAAGTAGAGTATACACTATACTGCATTTCCTTGCAGAAGCATATCAAGATAAGTAACACTGGTACGGTATATAGCCTATGATACTAACAGTTAGGTTCATATTTCAGTGGATACATGGCACCTGAATACGCGATGCACGGGCAGTATTCTGTGAAGTCAGATGTTTTCAGTCTTGGTGTTTTGATCTTGGAGATGGTGACAGGGAGAAAAAACAGTAGCTTGGATAACTCGGAGGAATCAATCGACCTCTTAAGTCATGTGAGTACTTATATCTGCAGCTGACAGAAAATATTCAGAACTCCTAAATTTCTTGTAAAGGCTATATAATTTATCGCATGTGTGCAGTTATGGGAGCACTGGAGCACAGGAACAATCGAAGAATTGCTGGATCCATTCCTGCTGGGCTGCCGAGCTCCTCCACATCAAATGTCCAAGCTCGTCAACATCGGCCTGCTGTGTGTTCAGGACAGCCCTGCAGATAGGCCGACGATGTCGTCTGTAAACGTCATGCTTAGCAGCAACACAGTCTCGCTCCAGGTCCCGTCAAGGCCAACATTTTGCGTCCAGGAGATGGAAGGCCACTCCCACCTTTACTCGGATGCGTATCACAGGGCACTGAAGCCGCAGTCCACCGACAAATCAAAGGAAACAATAATGTCGCCGAATGAGGTGACGCTCACAGAGCTCGAACCAAGATGAGAATGAGCCTTCAGCCCTGCCAAGCTGTAGTATCAGTCTCAGGCACATATATATATACTCTACTTGTGACAAATAAATCTCCTAGTGTCCCGAGAAACCCTACCCCGTGCGTTTCTGCATTCAGGATTCTCTTCGCTTATAAGAACGTACTAGCTTCGGTGTCCCAGAACATCCAGTCATATAAGATAATGTTCAGGGTCATGTAGGGTATCGGCACATATATCATTTCAATTCAGTGTATTGGTGTAAGTTAAATCTAAAAGAGACATATGTTTTTCTGAGTATATATTTCGAGAGTTCAATGGATGCATGCTTCCAGTACAGTAGTTCTATGACTCAGCATATGAGGCACGCGATGTGCATATATGATAACATTACTCGAACTGTCTATGGAGGAAGGAACAAAAAAAGTTGGATAAAATATGTCAGGACCTCCAACCCGAAGGCCCAAAATGTGCTGTAGCTGATCCGGCAGAGGCAGGTACTCTAAAGAAGAGCGCGAAGTTGGTGACGTCAGCTGGGAGAGGCGGTAAGCTTGATGGGCCGTGGGCCAGGTATTCAGCCGTGCGCCTTTAAATGGCGTTGTAACCGCCTGTGGGCGGGTGTCGAATAACTGATTCCTGAACCCAACTCTAAACTCTGCCTAGATTCCCTTCTTCTGCTTGCTATCCTGCCTCAAATTCCCTGTTGTTCTTCCCAAATTATCTCCTACAAGTCCAGTATTGGTTCAATTGCTGTCCAATTTGTACCGGGTTCGTGACTATTGGTTATCAGAGCTACCGATTCTCCCCAAAATTTTTTCGTTGCGCCGTGTTCTGAGGTCTTTATCGCGCCGTAATACCCGACGGCTGGCTGTTGCTGTTCTTCTTCCTTGGAAGGAGTTCGGGCGACGCTGTAGGTCCGTGCCGAGGTTGGTGGGTTGACGGACGAACACGGGCTTGAGAAGGAGCGGAAGTCGCAGCAGGGCTGGTGTCGAAACCGCGCTCACCAAGTTTCAGCAGGATATGACGAAGTCGTTGGAGGCGCTCTCGGCTCAGTTCGAGGAGATAACGAAGCAGTTTGCGGGGTTCCAGGAGATGATGAAGGATACTCTCGACTTGTTGAACGCCATGGGATCCTGGCAGGCGACTGCTGACGAGGCGTATGGCGAATTGCACGACCGGGTGGACGGTTCCAAGTCCGCGATGGACGAGGTGGTGACCCAGGTGGTGCGGGCGGCGTCTCGTATGGACTCCGTTGAGGCGCGACTCGCCGTGACTACGGCGACATCCCCACCAATGGCGACCGCTCCGGTTCTGCCGATGGCGAGTTGGTCCAGCCTCCACAAGCACCACGGCGGGGCGACCCCAATTTGGCTCCCACTTCGTCCTCGTGCTCACCTGCGAGAGATGGGGAGTGGCCCGGCGGGCACGGCGAGCAATGCGGCGGAATCCTTGGATCCCGGCCGCAGGACTTCAATGGGGGTAAGTCTTCAGTGCCTATGGCTCAGCAGTTTGTTCCAGTTGATCATGATCATGCTGCTACGAATTTGCGTTCCCCTCCATTCCCCAAAATTGAGTTTCCGAAATTTGATGGCGACAACCCCCGCTTATGGCGCGACAACTGTGAAATGTTTTTTGAGGTATACTCGGTGCATCCAACCTTGAAGACTCGATTTGCGGCGCTTAACTTCCAAGGTGCCGCGGCTTCATGGCTGCAGACAGTCCAGCGTCGAGCTCGAATTGCTGATTGGGATTATCTCTGTGAATTGGTCATGGCTCAGTTTGACAGCATACAGTATGAGTTGTTGCTGGATCAGTTCGAGAGCCTGAAACAGAAGGGATCAGTGTTGGAGTATCAGACAGAATTCAAAAAGCTAGCCCATGGTCTAGTATTGTACAATGATGGCTATGATAACACCTACTTTGTCAAGAGATTCATGGCTGGGCTCAGAGATGATATCAGGTTAGCCATCATGCTACACAGGCCAAAGGATGTGGCTACTGCTGGTTTGTTGGCTTCTCTGCATGAAGAGGAAGTCAGCAAGAGTCGCTCCAAGAGTTGGTCCAAAGAGGTTGCCAAACCCAACTTCAAATACAATGGGGAAAAAGGAAAAGTGGCTGACGCTGAGAAGGCTAAGCAACAGCAGGTACCTGAACCTGAAGATAAGGTGGCAACTCTGAAAGAACACAGGCGCAGGCTGGGACTATGCTTCAGATGCAAAGCCAAGTGGGACAAGACTCATAAATGTCCACCACAAGTGCCAATTCATGTGTTGGAAGAGTTGTGGGAAGCTTTGGAAGATGATGATCTCAACAGTCCTGAGGACATTGAAATTCCTGATGAGGTGGTGAAAGGTCCTTGTTTGGTTTTGGTAATTGAGTGACAACTTAGGTGGACTAATTGTGCTTATGTGAGATTTGCAGAGATTTAGTCCACAGATACATATGTGTGAGCAAATATTCCACGAAGGTGGTGTGATTTGTTGCAAGGCTCACACATGTGATGATGAAGGAGCTTAATGCATGATACATGACATGGAGTCATGTGGCTAGAGGTGAAGATCGAGACAAGACTTGGCTTGATGGACCGGTCGCGATGGTGAAGGGCAAGTTGGAGGCTTTGAAGTCGTTGGTACCGAGTGTCGGGAGTCTTGAGCAAAGACTTGGCGCCGAAGGACCGAAGCGATGGTGAAGAGCAAGTGAGGTCAAGATCGATGGACCAAAGGCCATGTGATGATATGAAGTGGATCATATCACTCATGTGGAGTGATCGGTGCATGTGTTGCATCGACATCAGAGGAGATGGAGTGGAAAGCGCAAGGCAAAGGTATAACCTAGGGCGTTTCTATTTCACCGGTCATAGGTGTGTAGAGAAGTTGATGACCAGATTTAGGATAGATGGCCGTACTATCAAGAGAGGCAAACTTGTTTGCATATCGGTCATCTAATGCCACTTGAGCGATCTAACTACATCGTGTTGCTAGGATCAAGTGGTGATGTGAGAAGGAGTGAAAACCCTTTGAAAAATGATTATGAAAAAGCTAACACACTTGCACATTGTAATGTACACTTGGTGGTGTTGGCACATTTGCAAAGGGGATGGAGTTTGCCGGGTTGAGAGGGGGTTTGGGATCCTCTCTCCCTCCCGCCGAGCTTGCGAGGCAGGATTCAGCGCTTTTATGGAAACGAAATGCCTATTTTCCATTGCGCCGGTCGGACGCTGGTGGCAGCAGCGTCAGACGCTGGGCCAGCGTCCGATGGCATGTTGGCGGTGTGTTGGCGCTGGATTGTGTGCATCGGCGCGTCCGACGCATTTGCGTCTGAGCGTCCGGTGCAAAGCAGTGTGGTGGTGCAGAGCAGCGACAGGAGCACCTGACACTGAGGAGCGTCCAATGCCTGTGCGTCGAACACATCCGATGCATTGGTGGAGATTTGCAGACCTCTCTGGACTGCGTTCGGTGTGTGGGTCGCGCGTCCGATGGCTTGCATCGGAGCGTCCGATGAGTGGCGTGCACGAGCTGACCGTTGGCGTGCAACGGCTAGTTTGAAGTGCGAGCGACACGTGGCATCTCGTTGTGCGTCGGACGCTGGGGTGCGCGTCCGATGACCCTGCGTCTGAGCGTCCGATGCCCTCGTGCTGGCTGAAAGGAGTTGGCAATAGCTCTTTAGCCCTTGGGGCTATATATAGAAGTGGTGGCCGGCCTTGGCTCGTGGCTGAGAAGGTTGGGGACTATGTGTCCTTGCTTAGTGGTGCTTGAGAGCCCTCTAACTCACTAGAGCTTGTAGTGATTGCATCTAAGAGTGAGTTAGTGATCGCTAGTGCGTTGCATTGAGAGATTGCAAGTGTTGGCACTAGGTGATCGAGTTGTAAGCCGGTGGTGCTTATTACTCTTGGAGGTTTCCACCTCCTAGACGGCTTGGAGGCTTGTGGGCATCGTGTAGCACGCTCGGAGATTGAGTGGTGCTCCGATTGCGAGTCACGTGTTGTGACATTGTGAGGGGGATTGTGCTCACCCCGCGGGAGATCGCGAAGAGCAACTCTAGTAAAAGGGAGACACGAAGAGCAACAAGTGGTTCGACACGGTCAAGTGCTAGAGCTCGTGGTGAGCACTTCGGTGGGAGAGTGTGACTTGAGGGTCACCAGTAGCAAGAGGACCGGCGACAACCTTGGAGCTTGTCTCAACAAGGACTAGCTTGGTGGCAACCAAGTGAACCTCGTGTTGGCATTTCTAACGTCACTACTAAAAAGCAGAGATAAATCCTACCCCTAGCAACAACGTCAAAAATGGTCGGTATATAATTAACTTGTCATTAGCAACTAGCCACCTATTTATCACTATCATTCCTAAGCATGAATTAAGTTGTCATCCTTAATCTTATTGCTTAAGAAATAACTATCGATTTACATGTATTCAATATGACTAGGCAGAAATAAAAGATATGAATATAAAGATAAGAATATAAACTAACTGGGTTCTGCAAGCGGACAGATAATTATACCGTTGTAGCATTTTACCTAGGAAAGTCTACCAGGTTGTCGATTTATATTTATACCACTGGGAAGGTCTATATGTAGGACTTATAAAGTATAACTTATACTATTGATGTGAAAGGCAAACCATAACTAGAATCCTACTCATAACAGGGGATAAGTCACGTGATAAAAAGATATATATGATAAATAATAATGATCATCATCATAAATAGATAAACATCGAGCTCTTCTAGTCATAACAATAGCTAGCCAATGGATAAACTCAGGAATAAATACTAAGGTAATTCTATAACTACATCAATGAATAACTCTAATTAGTGCAACTACATCTAGCAATCATTGTTAAGTTAACCCTATATCATTATCACATGTAAAGAGGCATCAACTAATGAGGGTATTAAGACACAAGGGTCACCTCCTTCACGACCGTGCCCATGCTAGTCCTACGTGCGGAGGGTGGACTACGGAGGAACCAACGCAACCGTCACCCGCGCGGACTACCACACGTCCGGCATGTCGTGGTGCACTCGCAGATAAACAAGATATCTAGACACCACGTCTACATATTGTCTACCATCTACCCAGCGGCCGCTTGGGTAAACGCTATACGAGCAATTACATGAATTCAATAAGATCAAACCAACTATCCTAGACATATAATCAAAGTAGACAATGACTATTGCAATTAAGAATATATAAGAGATTAAGAACAATGTTGCCTGAATCATAATGAATACAATAAGAGAAAGGTACTAGATCTATACCGAACTCCACGCTCAGCAGACACGCCAGGGGGCTCCGGATCCCGCTGAAGAACTAGAACTCTTCTACTTCTAATCTAACTAGGCTAAAGCTATAAACTAGAGAGGCTCGATGAACTAGAGAAGGCTCTTGATGGCTGGATCTCTAAATGACTTGATGCCTTTAGGGAGGGGGTCTACCTCTTTATTTATAGCCTGGTGGGATCGATGTGCACCGCAGGATCAAACCGACGTAACCAAGGGCCAAGATGACTCCTCGTAGGCGGTGGAGGAAGCTTCCGAGAAGGGGGCCAAAACCCTAGTAGGGGGCGCCGCGGCCCCAAGGTGGGGCCGGCCCCACTTTTCCTCCTCTCGGGGTCCCGTTGCTTCGGGTGTCTTCTAGATGGTTCCTGAGCCCAATCGTGATATTTCCGTGGTGGATAAGTTTTCGTGCTAAATATGCACTAGAATCCCTCTTTTTCAGCTTTTCTGAAAATCACCCTAGAAAATACAGAATATGCAAAACTCATGGAAATTGTCAGATAAAACCCTAGACTAGTGTGTTTTCTTGTTTTCATTCGGGTAAAAAGCCCTAGTAAAAGTTGACGCTAACGAGTGTCAACACCTCGGTAAAAAATCGACGTGTCACCTTATCTACTTTTCTAGTTGGTTTGCAAAGTCTCCATTCACTAGCTTGTATTTACTTGTTCATTACTTGTGCTAGTGAGTTGTGGTTGCTCTTGAGTAGCTAGTTTGCTTGTGTAGCTTGCTAGTTACCTTCTTAGCTTGTGTAGCTTAGAAGTAGCGATTGCGTGGCTAGTTGGCTTGTGTAGCCTTACTAGTCACTTTGCTTAGTTTGTGTAGCTAAGCAAGTGAGCTCACTAGTTAGGCTTGTGTAGCTGTGCTAGTGAGAATTACTAGTGTGCCTAGGCTTTGTGCGCTTTGCTCACTTGTATGTGTAGGTGCTCCCCGGATTGATTGAGTACTAGTTGCTTAGGTTTGTGTGACCTTGCAACCTAGTATTGGATAGGCGAGCACTATCTAGCCTTGGCTCAACTTAGGACTCTTTTGTAAGGTGCTTGATATTAGATAGAGGGGTGAAGTCTTGGTTAGACCGATAGTTTCAATTCTACATTTAATTCGGTCATCCGCTGCGATTAATTTTTAGAAAGGACTATTCACCCCCTTTAGTCTACCATCTCGACCCTTCAGGTGGTTTTGGTAGTGGATCATTTTGGTACCGAATCAGTAGCCAAAAGGAAGACTATGAAGATCCATGGGAAGGTTGGGAAATTGGAGGTATTAATACTGATTGATTCAGGCAGTGTTGGATCATTCATTAGTGACCAATTGGCAATGAAGTTGCAATTACCATTGACTGAGTGTGTGCCAGCAAAGTTTGTGACAGCAGATGGCAGTCCTATGACCTGCACTCACAAGATCAGTCAGTTATTGTAGTTAGCTCAGGGGCAAACCTTTTCATCTACAGTTGGAATCCTTCCTCTATAATGCTTTGATATGATATTGGGGCAAGATTGGCTTCAACAATGCAGTCCCATGTGGGTGCACTGGGCTAAGAAAGTGATGAGATTCACTATGGGAGGCAAAAGAGTGTGTCTAAGAGGAGTGACCCAAGATCTGTCAAAGTGTCAAGCAGTCTCAAAGGAAGGACTGAAGGTCTGCTCAATAGACAGACCATTTCACATTGTTTGCAATTTAGGTGGATAGAACAAGAGACAGCTGAAGGGGTGTGCACCATATCTGAATCTGATGGTCAGTACCCAGGAGAAGTCAAGCAACTCTTGGATGAATATGCCGATCTGTTCCAGACACCAACAGCATTGCCTCCTGCCAGGCCATTTGATCATAACATCCAGTTACTTCCAGGTGCTCAGCTAGTCAACATCAGACCATATAGACACTCTCTTGCACAAAAGGATGAGATTGAGCAGCAGCTGACTGAGATGCTACAAAATGGGATCATCAAAACCAGTGATAGTCCATATGCTTCACCAGTTTTGCTAGTAAAAAAGGATTGGACATGGAGATTTTGTGTAGATTATAGGCACTTAAATGCACAAACCATTGAAAATAAGCATCCCATGCCAGTGGTAGAAGAACTGATTGATGAATTGTCAGGAGCACAGTGGTTCTCAAAGCTTGATTTTAGAGCTGGTTACCACCAAATATGCATCAATCCTGATGATACTCACAAGACAGCTTTCAGGACACATAATGGGCTATATGAATTTCTTGTCATGTCTTTTGGATTGACTAATGCCCCTACAACATTCCAAAGCATAATGAATCAGATTTTTGCTCCACTGCTCAGAAAAGGAATTCTAGTATTCATGGATGACATCCTCATTTATGCAAAGTAATTGCCTGAGCATCTTGAGTTACTGCAGCAAGTATTTCAGATACTAAGAGCTCACAAGTTCTACATAAAGCTGTCAAAATGCTCATTTGCTTAAACAAGTGTAGAATATTTGGGCCATGTGGTCTCTGGAGAAGGGGTGTCTACAGAAGCTTCTAAGGTTGCTGCAGTCCAGAACTGGCCTACACCCACCAACTTGAAAGAGCTCAGAGGATTTTTGGGCTTGACTGGGTACTATAGAAGGTTTATCAAGCATTATGGATTACTAAGTAGGCCATTGTCTGACCTCCTGAAGAAGAATGTTCCTTTTGTATGGACTTCTGTAACTGAGACTGCCTTTCAGCAATTGAAGCTAGCTTTAGTACAAGCACCTGTACTGGGATTGCCTGATTTCACAAAACCCTTTGTCATCGAGACAGATGCTAGTGATGTGGGATTTGGTGTTGTGCTCATGCAAGAAGGGCATCCCATTGCTTATTTAAGCAAACCAATGAGTAACAAGAACAAGGGCCTATCTACTTATGAAAAAAGAGTGCATGGCTATAGTGCTAGCAGTGGACAAGTGGAAAGCCTATTTGTAGAATCAGGAATTCTTGGTTAGAACTGATCACCAAAATCTATTACATCTGACTAAACAGAGAGTGACTACTAAGTTGTAACAGAAGGCACTCTTGAAACTAATGGATCTACAGTACAAAATTTTGTATAGGCAAGGGCCTCTGAATCAGGCAGCTGATGCTCTATCAAGATGTCATATTCCTGAAACAGTGAATGCAATTTCCATGTCTAAACCTGGCTGGATTAACAGAGTCAAGAAGGGATATGAAGATGATGCAAAGGCTCAGGAATTGATTCAGGAAATCAGACAGGTTGGAGGAACTTTGGGAGAGTATACATTGAGGGATGGGTTGCTCAGGTACCAAGGAAGAATCTGGTTAGGCATGAACAAATTGGCACATGAGCACATCCTATTGGCTGTCTATAGCTCTGGGATTAGTGGTCATTCTGGATTTACAGCCACATATTATAGGATCAAGAAATTATTCAGTTGGTCGGGCATGAAACAAGATATCAAGACATTCATTTAAGCTTGTCAAGTTTGTCAACAGGCTAAAGTACAACACTGCAAACCATCAGGTCTGTTGCAACCTCTGCCCATTCCAGATCAAGCTTGGCACACTGTATGCTTAGACTTTGTGGAAGGGTTGCCAAAGTCAAATCGTTGTGATACTATTTTGGTGGTCATAGATAAATTCAGCAAGTATGGGCATTTCATACCTTTGTCACATCCCTACACTACTCTGCAAGTAGCACAAGCCTTTTTCAATAACATATACAAGTTGCATGGGTTGCCACAGAATATTGTCTCTGACAAAGATCCCATTTTCACAAGTGCATTGTGGAAGAACCTATTCAGGTTGACTGACACAAAGCTGCTGATGAGTTCTTCATATCACCCACAAACTGATGGGCAAACGGAGAGACTGAACTAGTGCTTAGAGGGCTTTCTTCGTTGCAGTATTCAGTCCTGTCCCAAGCAGTGGCCTAAGTGGCTTTCAATTGCAGAGTTCTAGTATAATACTTGCTATCACTTAGCCTTGGGCTTATCACCATTTAAGGTGTTGTATGGCCATCAGCCTTGACAATTGGGTATAGCTAATGATGCCTGGTTCCATAAAACAGATCTGGAACAGTGGATGTTGGAACGGAAGTTGCTTGAGGATGTGGTAAAACATCATTTGGCTCGAGCTCAACAGAGAATGAAGTACCAGGCTAACAAGAACAGGCAAGAAAAGGAGTTTAGTGTGGGTGACAGAGTCTACCTTTGACTGCAACCTTACATTCAGTCGTCTGTTGATCCGAGAGGTAATTAGAAGCTCAGCTATAGGTATTATGGACCATTCACCATTCTGAAGTGGATTGGAACTATTGCATATCGATTGGATTTGCCCCAGGAGTGTTGGATTCACTCAGTTGTGCACGTGTCTCAGTTGAAATAACATGTGCCATCTACTGAGATCCTGGAGGAGGATATTCGTTCAGTTCCACTGGACCCTACAGCTGAGCTGGAACCGATTTAGTTCCTGTCAACACGTCTGATAGACAAAGGTGCCTCGACTGTGTCCCAGATTCAGGTGCGATGGTCAGGCTGTCCGAGTACTATGTTGACCTAGGAAGAAGCTAATGATCTTCAACGACGATTTCCAAGTTGTTCAGCTTGGGGACAAGCTGAATTCAAAGGGAGGGGTAATGTCAGGACCTCCAACCCGAAGGCCCAAGATGTGTTGTAGCTGATCCAGCAGAGGCAGGTACTCTGAAGAAGAGCGCGAAGTTGGTGACGTCAGCTGGGAGAGGCGGTAAGCTTGATGGGCCGTGGGCCGGTTATTCAGCCGTGCGCCTTTAAATGGCATTGTAACCACCTGTGGGCGGGTGTCGAATAACTGATTCCTGAACACGACTCTAAACTCTGTCTAGATTTCCTTCCTCTGCTTGCTATCCTGCCTCAAATTCCCTGCTGTTCTTCCCAAATTATCTCCTACAATTCCAGTATTGGTTCAATTGCTATCCAATTTGTATCGGGTTCATGACAAAATACATGGGATCAGGCCATGTATAAAGGCCTACTTTGGAAGCAAGGTGGAGTTAAAACCCATGGATGGAAAACCCTCCACTAAAAATTAAGGTGATATGTCGACCTTTGGGAAGCATTTCATCAGGTACCAAGAAACAGTGAGGCCGAAGATAATATTTTATAGCGGTGGACAGCAAATGGGAAGTATACAACTAGTAGTGCCTACAATATATAGTTCATGGGGCCTACGGCAAACAAAGATTAACGCCAATTTGGAAAGCACGAACTGAACCTAAGTGTAGGTTCTTTGTTTGGACATTGCTACACTGGAAGATTCTAACTGCGAATAATTTAATCAAAAGGAACTGGCCAAATGACCCTTTATGTAAGCTCCATGGAACGGAACCGGAAACACCCCAACACCTGTGCAAGGATTGCAGTTTCACAAAGGAGGCTTGGGCCATTTTTCAAAGTTGGTGCAACACCACTCATCTAAGGAATATCAATTAAGCTGGCTCTATCTACAATTACTGGAGAAAGTGTGGAGCCACTTTTGACAAGGCAACAAAGAAAATATTTGATGGAATCATTATATATTTTTGGTAGCACATCTGAAAGGAGCGAAATAGAAGACTTTTTCAACAGAAGACAAGAAGACCAAGAGAACTAGCTAGTTTATGCAAGGATGATATCAACCAATACAACACTGCAATGGCTCCTAATACGATCTCGATTTAGTTGGCATTTGTGGTTGCTCCCTCAGGGGCCTTTGTTGTCATTAGGTGTGAGTGGGTTGCGCTTCAGTCGGTTTTTATTTAGGTCAGGGGTGGTTTCAGGCCTTCTATCCTATTTTGGTGTTTCTTTCAATCCCAGCGGAAGCGCTTAGTCAAGTTACTGTTTTGTACTAAATGATTATAGGACTACATGAGAATCATTCAGAATATATGATGAATCAATTTCACTTACACCCTATTTGGATGTAGATATTGGAGCCCAGACAAGTTGGAATCAGATTTCCTAAGTACTGCTGTTTGAATGTACATAGAATTGAGATTTAGCATTGAGGACTCAATTCCTTGGTATTGAGCTAAAACTAGAAGGAGCCTATCGCAATAGAGAGCCTGATCCCTCCGTATTGAGTCGAATCGGACCCGACGCCGTTTCCCCATGGGCGAATAGGGACGAGCGATCGCCATCTTCCTCTTCCCCATGCCTGGCGGCCTCCTCCTCTTCATGGCCGGCAGCCTTCTCTTCCTCTTCCCCACCGCTGCCTCAAGCTCTTCCTCTTCCCCATGGGTGCCGGTGCGAGATGCACTTCCTCTTCCCCATGGCCGGCGGCCTCCTCTCCCTCTTCCCCAAGGCCGCCGACACCAACATCCTCTTCCTAGTGGCCGGCGATGCCAGTGCCCGCTTCGGCATCGGCAGCGGAGAGAGGGCCCTCCTCTCCATGGCTGGCAGTGCTAGCGCCCATTCCCTGTCGTCAACGGAGTGAGCACCCTCTGCCCTGGCAGTGGCAGCCAGCGCCCCTTCTCGTGGTCGGCCCCTTGTGATAGCTCACTCTCCTTTCAACGAGATAGGCAAGTGATGAGTAGCATGTTATAATAGGTGTAGCCAAGGGGTGTATGAAGGGTAGTAGGGTTGTTTTTCTCAGATGCATCTTTCATTCAAGAGTCAAACATTTGCTTCACAGTTCTAGGCGCACTAGACTAGAATAGAGAGCACAACAGGTATAAATATAAGCTTCACCAGAGCCAATTCACATTTTATGGATGGAAAACCCCACCTAGCAGTAGAAGAAATAGGCCACATGATCCCTAGCTTTTAGGCAACCGCCTCTTTCTTATGGTTGGCCCATTTAGCCATTCCTCCATCCATCACATCTATGGTTGGTTTCGATTGAGCTGTTAGGTATTGCACCTTCATCTTTCCCTTACTGTCGATGGGGGACCCATAGGGCTCCCCATGGAGAAGAAGAAGACCTAGTCCAATTAGGATTCTTTTTATGTAATCCTACTAGGAATAATTATATACAATCCTACTAGGATCTCTACTTTGTAACTGACTAGGACTCCTGCCCCCTAGCCTATATGAAGGTGGGCAGGACTCCCTAGATCGGCACCTCCAAGAGAGCAACAAACCTAACCACAACCACAAAGAGACCTCAAGGTCTCAAGAGCGCAGGGCGCGATATACTATCCACCCCAACTGGACGTAGGGCGCTGTGACTTTCCGGTGTACCGAACCAGTATAAATCGTGTCTACCTGCATTTACCATCGAGTTCCAACATTCGTCGACACCCCTCCGAACAAAAGACCGTCCCGGGTAACCCCGTGGCGGGCGGTCGGTGATAAAACATCGATAGCCTATCGTGTGAGAGCATTTCAATCCTATGATTGTGCATCCAAACAATAATATTTGAATTGTGGCAATTTCAAAACTATGGCTACTTTGGTATTAAACCCAATTCAATTCCAACCCCTTCAATATGTACAACCAAATGGACCCTTATCTTTTCTCTGTTTCTCCATCGATCGTACATCAGAATCTAACATATATTCTATTCACTATCATGGTGCCGTGGGCACCAGCCAACAACGACTGGATAACTCTTGTCGATCCCAGCAGCGATGAGGTGATCTAAGTCATCTAAGGATGCCATGCTGTAGCCCAGTTGGCAATAGGTTGGCAGTGAGGAAGCTGAAATGGCAAAGAAATGTTGCATGAAATGACTAGACCGCCAGAGACTGCTTGCCTTCGTAGGCTTAATAGTAGGCTTAGTGTCTGGCCCAATAGACCTAGGCCCAATAGACCTAGGCTGGTCCAACAAATAACATATATATAACAGAGCATTTTTTGTGTATACATGTTGAGCATGTGGCACCCTCACCATCCAAACACCACATCGAGATATCTGCCTTCCCATTCAAGTAGTGTGAAGCATTGGGGAGAGTGAGCAGCAAAGATGGGGGAGAGTAAGTAGCACGAATCTCAAAGCAAAATTTAAGCATGTACATGCTGGAATATATCATCGATATATATATCGCTTATGTCTTCATCTTCCTTTGTTGACCATCATTACTCTCAAAAGAAAAAAGAAAATACCATGCTGAGGAATCCCGCCGGGTAGGGGCTTATAGGCGGGGAGGTATGGTGGCTGCCAGACGTCACCATATTAGTGGATGCACACCTTATGTAGCACGGATACGGATACGTGTATGGGTATCAAATGGATACGGATACGCGGATACGCCGTTTTCTAAAAAAACCCGATACATGGATACGGTTTAATATTTTTAGTAACTAAATAATAAAACATATTAAAAAATTAAAAACAGTAGCAGCCGAGGCTCGTGTTCCTGTAATTGTGTGGTTTTTTCTCATGTTTCCGTATTTCCATCTAGCCTCCAACAGGTCTGGATAGAAATTAAAAGAAAAGGATTAAAGAAAGGGGAAATAAGAAAATGATGGAGGACCTCCTGGCTGCTGTCGTCGCCGCTCGGCCTAGACTGTGTGCGGGTGTGTTGCTGCGGCCGTGTTAAGAAAAAAGTCGCAGAAAGTCTGCCGCGACGGCATGCCGCGTCATGTTCGAATGGGCCTGCAGAGTTGTTGGGCCACCGAACTATAGATTACTTGGGCCAATAAAAACAAAAACAGCACTAGAGTATGGTTGTTGCGCTAGGGTCGGAAGGCTGCAGCTGTCCGACTGGTCGGCAGCGATGATTGGCGGTCATCACATGGTTTCTCGTTAAGCTAGCATACCTAAATTACAACGAAGCTGGTCTAACGGCCGGCGGCTCCGAGATAATCTAGATCTACTCTTGTTAAGCAAGCATCTCTAAATACGAGCAGCCCCTCAAGCCAACGATAGAGCTGGTCTAATGGCCGGCGGCTCTAAAGTTGACCCTTGAGTCCACTCGCATCCAGATAAGCCTTGAACCTACAGTACGTGACAACCAAGATCGACAGATTAGTCGATACGGGCTTGATCGACTATTCCGGTAAGAATAAGCGTGAGCATGAATACACACCAGAACAAGGGATCTTTGATAGAGTTTGAGCGCAAGCTAATCTATCAATCTTGATTGGGCAATGATATTGTTGCAGAAAGTAAATCAAATCTAAAACAAACAATATCGGTAACTTAATAAATCTACTAGATCGCCAATCTAATAGAGCCGATAACTAGCTTATATCTAATTTGCAGTGAGGTCGTTAGATGCAGCCATATAAATGAGATGTAAACCGATAACTAGCTCAAATCAAGTCTATACGAGGTCAAACGATGCAACTGTATAAACGAGACATGAACTATGGCAATACTTACAAGCAAACTGAAGGTCGGACTCAACCGATGCAGCTCGATTCACCGAAGATCTCACCGAGATCTACTCTACTCCTACTTCTAAGGGGTGGCCGGAGGTCGAAGTTGTGTTGTATTGATTGATTGGATGTCTTTACAATGGTCGGGTCTTTGATATATATAGCCCGAAACATGAGTCCTAGAAGATTACGAGTACAAAGAATCCTAATTGTCCGACTAGCCTAGCTGTTGATGTTTTATCACCGACCGCCCGCCACGGGGTTACCCAGGATGGTCTTTTGTTCGGAGTGGTGTCGGCGAATGCAGGAACTCGATGGTAAACGTAGGTAGACACGATTTATACTGGTTCGGTACGCCGGAAAGTGACGGCGCCCTACGTCCAGTTGGCGTGGATAGTATATCGCGTCCTGCGCTCTTGAGACCTTGAGGTCTCCTTGTGGTTGTGTTAGGTTTGTTGCTGTAACAGAACCGACCAAATTATAAGAGCACAAGCACAAAAACAATCACCGAAGTAATTTATTTCGCTCTTGAGCCCATATAATCTAGGTAGTCCAGAAATCTCGAAGGATTTTAAACCAACAATCGTACAAACCAAGATCGAACGCAAATCCAACATAACTTACCATTCGTTACATCGAGTTCACAAATAAGTTCGCAAGTAACATTACAAACCGAAGTACTTAGTTATTACAACACAAGTTTAGAGGTAGCAAAAGCAATATAGTTTTAAAACCATCAGAGTACACCCACACTTAGTTCAAATACATGTCAGGTTTGTAGTTCATCCCACAAAAGCACATGGTAAGATAGTAGAGTCGATCTTTGCCTGAGATCTAGTCATCATCCCCAACGGGATGAAAACACACCTTGCAGAAGCCATTGTAAAGGATATCATCTGCAACAAGAGGGAATAAACCCTGAGTACGAGAATATACTTAGCTAGACTTACCCATCATAAACCAGAAATAAATGACACCAAGGATCATGTAAGCCTTACTTTGGTGGAGCTGGCTTGACTCATTTTGCATAAAAGCATATGTAGCATTAGAGGAACATTTTATTATACTAGCAGCAGCTTAATTCATTGTCCTACCTTTCATCTAAGTGAGCACCTGTACTAAACAATCACTTAATTATAGTAAGCATTAATAACCATATCCAGTTTAGTATAGCTTTCATCATGATCATCATCAATATTAGAACCATCATTATTTAGTGAATTCTACGGTGCCACAGGCAATAGTCAAGTTCTCACTATCCGGGAGAGACGGCGATTCGAATCGATTCCAACTAAGCTCAGAGGGTATTCCCAACACACACCCAGACAGACCTAGCTAGGGTCGTCTTAGGTTACCCTTGGTACAACTCAGGCGCGGGCCCTGTTATCACGTCGGTAAGACCAGAAAGATGGTAGCCAGGATGTTCAAGCCATGATAACCCAAGGACGACACTAGGATCAGTTATACATGCTTGCCCTTGGTCTAGTATGCCGCTTCCCACGAATTGCCCAACCGCCGCCCGTTTTCCCGTCTTGAGTTGAGCTACTCGGCTTCGCGGTCAGACGCTCGGGTCCGGCCAACTATGTGTTGGGCAGCGTTCAACATGACCAAGAACGGACAACGCTTCTAGTCCTTAAGCGATTCAGACAGGGTCCATTGTCCCTACCCGGTCTTCTTGTAATTTAGCACTTGGTTCATTTTCACGAAAGCACATATAGCCAACGTGACCAGATAAGTAACAACCTATAGCTCGCAGGTGACAGGAAATCACCCGACTTCTACCGGTCTAAGCATGGCTAAGCATTTGTATCGGTCCTAACCTAGAACACAGGATTTAGGGTATAATATATATACTGGACAAGGATAGGATAAAATGCAGCAAGTATCTTCAATCAACTCCTATACGTAATGCAAATAAACAACATAAAGTACTTAATTGTATTTTATAAAAAGTGGGAGACTTAGAATGCTCCGGGGCTTGCCTTTCATGAAGGTGGATGGCTCGTGGTTAGGGCACTCAGTTAACTCTTCTTCGACGGAGTTGCTTTCGCCGGCGGGTTCCTCCTGCCTCTCCTTCGCTGGAAACTCCTGGTCCAGGCTCCCGAACTCCAGCAGCGTTACCCCCTTCGGCGAACCTATTGAATGCAATGCATAATGAGCATAACGAATGCAAGTGATGCTCTTGCATGAGAATGAATATCAGCAACAACAACAGTAAACCCTCCACCTAGGGTGATGACTCTATTCAATCACTTTAATTTACAGAGTAGGTAAATATCTCCTCTCTAAAGAAACTCAAGTACTCACCAAGCAAGTCAAGGTATAACTTTTCATCATCAGTTAAAGACATACAATCTGCACCTAATCAACTTATATTAATTAGCAAGACGTCTACAAGATACAACTTTATACACGAAGACAAGTAACCACTCAAAGATAAATTCAGCATCTCTGTCCTACAGACAGCAGCTGAAAGAGACAACTGTAACTAGAGTTCTATAACTCCAAATGATATGCAAGAAGATATTCTAGAAATCTTATGAAATTGTCTACACTCTTATTTAAACATCACAGATAGATTCATAAGGTAACAAGGCCAAACAAACAGATTTCCCAGATCTGCCCAGAAAGGCTTAAATTGAAGAATTAATTATTTACTCATGTTTAAACCTGCAAAATAAGCTCACCTAACTTAACCAAAAGTTAAAGCATAATTAATGATTAACAGAAAATATGATGGTCCACCTTAAAACATTTATTAAAATACCTTTTTCATTTAACATAGATATTTAAGGGCACAAATGAGCACATAGTAAAAGTACCCAGAAACATCTACAAAAATAACAGTGGACTTCTCATAGATCACCTAGACCACAGTTCAAATTTCACATTAAAATACTAAGTAAAACTTCCTGTAGCAAAAGAACAAGCCACACAAGCTTAAAGGAGGATAATTCATAAATCTACTTGAAAAGTATCAAACAACAGATTAATTATTTTTCTTAACTCCATCAAACCCCAAATATACTGTGTACCAAATTTCATATGAATAGTATGCATATTTATTCTATGACAAAAAGTACTAGATTCAAGGCATTTAAGCAATATAAATAGCAAACTGCCATGCCAACCAAGCTTACATAGAAATCAACATTTTTCCTAGACAGAGAATGCCAAGACAAAACTAACGCAACTGGATTCACATTTTTAGCATCATCCATTAATTAGTTATGGATTAAACCATTTTCTATTGCATCAACAAAGATAAATACACCAAGCAAAATTTACTACAAAACATAGCAAGTTTCATATTTTTTATTAAAAACTAGACCATCAGAGGAAACTAACAAAACTAGAATCACTTGATTTGGAGTTCATTTGCTCAAGATATGAATTATTGAAACTTGTAGCATTTTCTAGAAAAATAAAATGAAAACCTAATTTTAAACCGGCCGACAGACGGGCCCCGGGAGTCAACGGACCCACTTGCCGAGGGAGATAGAGACAGGGGGGCGGCGGGGTGGATTTTGACCGACGGGGGCTTGCCGACGGCGAACCTTCCAGCGAAACCAACACCCCCGTCGTGCTCCCCACACCACGGCGCATCGATTGAGGTAGGTTAGAGGTGCTCGCATCGACCGGAGCAAGCTCGACAGCGACGATGGCGGCACGGCGGAGATGCTCGATGGCGCCATCGCCGTTTTCGGTGACGGTGTGCTCAATTGAGCTGCGTTCGAGCTCCACGGCAGCTAGGTGAAGCGAGCAAAGGGGTTGGGAGCTAGGGTTGCTACAGCGGATTGCTCGGCTCACGTGCGCAACGGCGGACCGGCGAGCGCATGGCGGCGGCATGCTCCATTCCGCAAGCTGGAACCCTAATCGGCCTTACCAACTAGAGCTATGCAATCTACGGCTCAAAACGACTACAGAACCGATGAGAGGGCGAGTGAAAAAGGTCCGAGGAAGCTCTGGCCGCGACGAGCTCAAGCTCGGCGGAGCTCCCGGCCATGGCGGCCGTGGCGGAACGGCGCAATGCGCCCTCACCTGAGGGTGGATGGAGGCGCGAGCTAGCTCAGGTGATAGAGGACATGGTGGTGGTGCTCTGGGTGGAGTTTGGGTGGCGGTGGTGCGGTGGCTATGGCGGTGTGCAGCAGCGAACTCGCGGCGGCGTCGACGTCGCCTCTTCTCCTCCGCTAGAGAGAGCGAGAGGAGGAGATGGAGCGAGTGAGGGTGAGTGAAGGTCGCCAGGCGCGGGGGTGTGGTGGCACCGTTGGCCTGGCCGGTGGGCCTGTCGCCGGGCGTACGGCCGCCAGGCGGCGTAGCCTGCCCTGCCCCGGTCGGCCACTTGCCGGCGGGTTTTGAAATGGCCTAGCGCCGTTTCAGTCAGGCAACAGGCGACCGACGGCCGATTTTCAATGATGATTATCTCCTAAACCGTGCATGATTAGTAGGAACTCTATTACTAGAAGTTGTAGCCCTATAACCAATCTACAACTTTCCTTACATGAGTTTGCACTGGTTCGGCTCGGTTTGCAAACTACAAGCTACTGAAGCACCCTAAAAACAAACTGAAACGCACTTAAGACTTAGTCAAATTTTTAGGGATGAAAACAACACTGTTTCTGTTATAAATGTGCAATTTTGAGCACCTTGCGCACATTTTCATGACTTGGGCCTCAAACAAAGTTTGTTCTACACAAAATTCTCTACAACTTCTATTTAGGGTGCACTGACATGCAAAGTCTCTAGCTTGCACTTTTGAATCAGTCAAACAAAAGAGGTCTAGAAGGTACTCAAGGTCAAACTAGCACTTAGGGACTTAATTAGGCCATTTGATCAACATGAACATTGCTCCATGAAGTGTCCTAAGCATAGCTAAACTACTGTAGAGCACATTTAACAACTTTACAAGTCATGGCATAGTATCAATCAAGCAAGACAAGCATAGAATGACCATAATATGACATTAAACATGGAAATTGCATAATGACTTGTCATGCATATGCATATATGAGATGAGGATGATGCTTATGGCCAGTTAATCCAAGTGTTTTAGTGTGCCCAACACCAGAGGTGTTACAGTTGCTCTCTTGGAGGTGCCGATCTAGGGAGTCCTGCCCACCTTTATATAGTCTAGGGGGCAGGAGTCCTAGTCGGTTACAAAGTAGAGATCCTAGTAGGATTGTATATAATTATTCCTAGTAGGATTACATAAAAAGAATCCTAATTGGACTAGGTCTTCTTCTTCTCCATGGGGAGCCCTATGGATCCCCCATCGACAAGCCCCCGAGCATTTTATGGTTGAGCTTCGAAAGCCGGGTTGTTGCAATCTTGCTCCGAGTTCTTTCGAAGTGAAACCTTGAGATGGTCTTCTTTTGGTTGGTTCGTCTTGACTGATGCGCACCTTTTTCTCTGAGTTCTTTGATTCTGAGGTGAATGCAACTTTTATGAAAATTGCACTCACTGAGTGTAGCCCCCGAGCCTCTTGCTATTTGGCACAAAAAGTTGGAGGGTCTCTTGTAGAAAAAATTAAAAGATCTTCTTTGAGGGTGTGTACTCTGCAGCTCCCGAGCCTTCTCCGGGTTCTTTTTCTTGGAAAAGAACTTGGATGAAGGGTCTTGATATGTTGTAGGGTTGTTGTAGTCTTGAATTATTGTATTCTTGGTCCTTTGTCGTTGAATTCGAGCCCCCAAGCATTGTTGAGGTGAACGTGAGCCCCCGGGCTTGGTGTCTGGGTTCTTTTTAATTTTGTCTTGACCTCTGTCCCTCCTCATCTAGGTTTTTTTATCAATCTGGGGTTCTTTTCGAACTTCTCTTGGGCCTTGATGCATCTGCTTTGGGTTGTTTTTCGACCAATCCGAGTTCTTTCTAAACTTTTCTTGAGTCTTGATGCATCTCATTCGGGTTTTTTCTGAGCAATCCGGGTTCTTTCTGATCTTGATGCACCCTTTCTAGGTTGTTTTGATCTTATCTGCTTCTTGACTTATCTCGCCCGAGTTATTTTCCTGCATGTTTAAGCATAAAAATGTGTTGTAAATAATATTTTGGATATCAAGTCGGGAGCGTGTCTCATATATGGATAATTAATTGGGGGGTATGCCCCAGCATTATAAAATGCGTATGGACTTCTTTTTTGTCTTGCTCTTGCTAGGTCGTGCAGGATCCTCAGGTAGTGTCCTGTTACATTTAAGCACTTGAATCTCTGGCACTTGGTTCAGAGGTTTCGTTGGCTTGACCGGTCGTGTGAGTAGACAAGCTTCATGGATTAAGGCATTGTAACACCCCAGGTGTTAGTTTGCACTAATCAACTTACATTATATATCATGGGCATGATCCTTCTTATCTCTCTTGTCTCTAATGCTTTTGTTGGAGTTGACCTTGGTACTGGCATGTATTTAAACTAAGAATAATGTTAGTTTCAAATTACTTTGCTTTCGCTACTTTTAAATTTATGTTGTAATAATTATTTTGCACTCGATGTATATTGAACTACTTGTAAAAAGGTTGTAACATTTGACTTGTTTGTTGAATCATTACGATCTTGGTTTATATGTTGGTTGGTTTGAAGTCCTTCGTGATTTCAATGGACTACCGGGATTGTATGGGCTCAAGTGTGAAAATTTAGTCACTTCAGTGATTGTTTTTATACTTGTGCTCTTATAATTTGGACGGTTCTGTTACAGGCATGTTCTACCTGAGGACTTTAGTGACCGTTAGGAGAAGATTTTAGAGCAGTGTGTTTGCTTGCAAGATGATCTTTGATTTCCCGAGTAGTAGCCTGTTATGTTTAAGCACTTGAATCTCTGGCACTTGGTTCACAGGTTTCGTTGACTTGACCGGCCGTGTGAGTAGACAACCTTCACGGATTAAGGCCTACTACTCGGGTAAATTAACAGTCATTTTAAGAAAAGATGATGTAGCCTCATAGCCATGCGGATAATTCCGGAATATATGATAATTAAAGAATATTTGGAAAAATAATTATTAAAAATAAGACTTAGCTTGATTTATAGCTGAGTTGTTAGCATAGCATCCGAGTTGATGGGAACAGGATTGACAACTTGCTTGATGTAGCCGAACAACTCGGCAGATAGCTTGGCTGGGTTGTGTTGTTGATGACTTTAAACGCTCTTTCTTCCTTGCCTTGCTTGTTGATCAGAGCAGCATGCGACTGTGCGTGCTTGCTAGAGGTAGTCGGACAGCCGTAGCGGAGATGCACTCGGAGAACTTCTCTGATTAAAATATCTTTTTGATGATGTCAGATGCCTTGCGTCTGGCCTTGAAGCATGTATCTAGCTTGCTTGTAGAGTTCGTACGTTCTTTGTATGTGTGCATGTATCTTCCAGTCTTGTCATAATTGCCAAGGTGTGTCTTCCATCTATGTTGGAGTTGGAATCAGTATAAAGAGTTGAAGAATTGTCCTGTTTGTATGTCAAGCTCTTCATGCATGTAGTCGGCACGGTCTTGTGATCAGTAGAAGCCTCAACGTCTTTATGATTGCCATGGGTGTTTTTTTTTTTTTTTTTTTTTTTTTTTGTCTACATGTATGGCCGAGTACTTAAGTACGTGATGCCGCTATAGTGGCTCTCGTTAGCTGTCTTATAATTATTGTCCACGTCTTCGTCCAATCCATGGTCCTTGTTTGCTTTTGTAGGTTGATGGAAATAATCAGAGATCCAACTCGAGTCCGTATCCTGTCCTTCCCAGCTTGCTGGCCCTGCTTTAGAAGGATCGGACTGCCATAGCTGTAGAGTTGGAGTCAGAGTCGGACGCTCGGATTTGATCAGGGGAGTCGGCAGGTGTTGGGAGTCGCTCATCTGCTACTCTCTGGGTAGGCCTAATGATGTAGCCGATTGGAAGATTTGATCTCGCGTTAAGTACGTATAGTAGATGAGTAGCGCAGCCGGGCAGTAGACGAATACAGGCGCAGATCCCGATCTTGGTAGCTTGCATGGGCTTCAATAACTGGCGTTGCTTCCTCGGCTGACGCTAGATGACTTGATCTTTGGCATTGCAGTGAGCCTGGGTTTTCTCGTATGCCTTATCTCGGTTGTACCCATAAACCTCTAAAATAAGTTGTTCTTCTTCTTCGGGTGTAGAATCTTCTTAGCTGGCTTATATGCCATGTATTCTTCAGTGGTACGTCATCCATTGTAGTTAGTTCGTATGTTCCAGGCCCTGTTACTCTTTGGACTTTGTATGGTCCTTCCCACGGACTTCGTAGCTTGTGTTTTCCATCTTTCTTTTGTATTAGTTTTAGAACTAAATCTCCTACTTGAAGGATCGTTCTTGTGTGCTTCTGTCATAATATTTTCTTAGTCCTTGTAAATATCTGGCATTCTGTAAAATTGTAGTGTTTCTGACTTCTTCTAAAGAATCAATTTCAAGTCTTCTTGTTTCTTCAGCTTCCTCTTCTTCATATTGTTTTATCCTTGGAGCTGTCCAGATCAAGTCTGCAGGTAATACTGCTTCTGATCCATATATTAGGAAAAAAGGAGAATATCCTGTTGCTCTACTGATTTGTGTTCTTAGTCCCCAATACTACTTTGGGTAACTCTTCTATCCATTTTCTTCCATAATCTTTTAAGTCTTTATACAATCTTGGTTTTAACCCTTGTAGAATCAATCTATTTGCTCGTTTAACTTGTCCATTGGCTTGTGGGTGAGCTACTGATGCAAAATTTATTTTAATTGCACAGTCTCCAGCCCATTCCTAGAATTCTCTTGCTGCAAAAGGTGAACCAAGATCTGTAATTATCTGATTTGGTATCCCGAATCTTTGCATGATCTCTTGTATAAATTCTATTGCTTTGTCTGCACTGTGTTTGGCTAATGGCTTAATTCAATCCATTTGGTAAATTTGTCTATTGGCACGAAGATATACTCGAATCCTCCTTTTGCTTTCTTCAAGGGTCCTACTTGATCCAACCCCCAGCATAAAAGGGCCATGCTGGTGGTATACATATTAAATTATGTGCTGGAACATATAACTGTTTTGTAAATATTTGGCATTTTTTACAAGTCTTCACTAGGTGCTCTGCATCTTTGAGTACTGTTGGCCAGTAAAATCCAGATCTAAATGCTTTTCCTACTAGAGTTCTTGATGCTGCATGATTACCGCAGCATCCTCCATGTATCTCATCTATGATTTCAATCCCTTCTGTTTGGCTGACGTATTTGAGTAGTACTCCAGATGATGCTGCCCTTTTATAAAGCTTGTCACCTATTAAGGCATAGTTTTTGCTCTTTCTTACTATTTTTGCTGCTTCTATTTTGTCTTCAGGTAGCTTTTTTTCTTTGATGAATTTTATGATTTCTTGCATCCAATCTGTTTGGATAACCATGATCTATTGAGGTATTTGACTTGTTCCATCGATATCCATTGTTTCCCTTGTTGTGTCTACGATCTGTCTTATTGATGGTGCCAATAATTCTTCCACGAAGATTTCGGGTGGTATTTTGGCTCTATCTGAGCCTAGTTTTGCTAGCACATCTGTCGCTACATTTGAATCTCTTAATACATGGTGTACTTCTAGGCCTTGGAAATTTTCTCCACCTTTCTGACTTCAGCGCAATAGGCTCCCATGTTATCTTTGGTACAGTCCCATTCTTTGTTTATCTGGTTGATCACTACTGATGAATCTCCGTAGACGAGAAGTCTTCTTATCCCCAAGCTTTTTGCCACTTTTAATCCGTGCAACAATGCTTCATACTCTGCTTTGTTATTCATGGCTTGCCACAGTATTTGTATACTTGAGTTGTTTTCCTTCAGGAGATATTAGTAGTACTCCTGCGCCAGCTCCCCCTAGCTTTAGTGATCCATCGAAATACATCTTTCAATGATCATTGATAATTTCTGGTCTCTTTTGACTGATTTCTATCCATTCTGCTATGAAATCTATTAAGGCTTGAGATTTTATTGCTGTTCTTGGTTTAAAATCTATCTTGAAAGTTCCCAATTCGACTGCCTATTTTGAAATTCTTTCTGTGGAATCACGGTTCCTTAGGATGTCTCCGAGTGGAAAATCTGTTATCACCGTGATTTTGTGTTCCTGAAAGTAGTGTCTTAATTTCCCTGATGTTATCAGTACTGCGTATAGCACTTTCTGGACTTGGGGGTATCTTGCTTTTGATTCTGTCAATACTTCGCTAATGTAGTATACTGGTCTTTAAACTTTGTAAGTGTGTCCAGGTTCTTTTCTTTCAACTATAATAGTTGTGCTGATAACGTTTCTTGTTGCTTTGTGATGTAGAGTAGCGGTCTTCTTTTTTTTGTGGTGGTACCATTATCGGAGCTGATGTAAGCTAATCTTTTAATTTCTGGAATGCTTCGTCGGCTTCCTTTGTCCACTCAAATTTTTCTCGCTTTCTTTAATAATTTGAAGAACGGCATTCCTTTCTCCCCAAGTCTTGATATAAATCTATTTAATGCTGCTATGCATCCAATAAGCTTTTGGACGTCCTTGATGTTTTCTAGAGGCGTCATCTTTAGTATTGCTCGACTTGTTTTGTACTTGCTTCAATACCTCATTCTTGACTAAAAATCTTAATAACTGTCCAGACGGTACTCCAAACACACATTTGTTTGGATTAAGTTTTCACTTCTAGGCTTTTAGGTTCTTGAAGGTTTCTTCGAGGTCCGATATCAACGTGTCGGTGTTCTTATTTTTATCACCACATCGTCAATATATGCCTCGGTGTTGACTCCTATCGATCTCCCAAACAAGTCTGTATGGCTCTTTGATAAGTTGCTCCTGCGTTTTTTAGCTCAAAAGGCATTGATTTGTAGCAATATGCCCCATAAGGTGTTATGAAAGAAGTTTTCCTTTGGTCTTCTTCTCGTAAAGAGATTTGATGATATCCTAAGTAATAATCCAGGAAAGAGAGTAATGCCGATACTGCTGTTGAATCAATAATTTGATTGATTCTTGGCGGGTTGTAAGGGTCTTTTGTGCAATGCTTATTGAGATCCGTAAAGTCAATGCACATCCGTAACTCATCTGTGTTCTTTTTGGGTACTAGTACCGGATTAGCCAACCAGTCTCAGATGAACCCTGCTGCCATGAGTTTGGTGAGTTCTTTCTTGATCGCTATCCTCCTGTCTAGTGCGAATCGTCGTAGCTTTTGTTTTATCGGTCTTGCTCCTTTATTTACATCAATTATATGCTCAGCCAAATCTCTTGGGACTCTAGGCATGTCTGCAGGCTTCCAAGCGAATATATCTTTGTTGTCGCAAAGAAATTTGGTGAGCGCGAGTTCCTATTTGGGGTCTAGTTCTGCACTGATTATCGTCGTCTTCTCTGGATCACCGGTTTGCAAGTCAATCTTCTTTATTTTGGCTTCTTTAGAAGGAGTAAAATTATTGGTCTTATTTATCCTTTTACTTGGTTTTTGAATCCCTTCTTGTCTGAATTCCTCCGCTAATGTGGTGATTTCTCTTCTGACCTTCAAATCTTGTAATTTTTGAGATATCTAAACTGCTTGGATATCGCAATCAAAAGCTTTCTTCAAGTCTCCTTTTAATGATAGGACTCCCTTTGTTGTAGGCATCTTTAGCAATAGATATGGATAATGTGGAATTGCCATAAATTTTGCTAACGCTGGTCTCCCAAGTATGGCGTGGTAACAGGATTCGAAGTCTGCTACTTCAAATTTGGTGAACTCTATCCTATATTTTTCTGGTGTTCCAAAGGTGACTGGTAACATGATTTGTCCAATAGGCATTGATGCTTCTCCTGGTATGATCCCATAGAATGGTGTGCTGGTTGAAGTCAACATTCCTTCGTAATCTATTTTCATCTTTCTGAGTGTTTCTGCGAAAATGATGTTTAATCTCGCTCCTCCATCAATTAGAACCTTTAGTACTATTACTCCTGCCATGGTTGGAGCGAGAACTAGTGGGGTAATGCCCCGCATTGGCAGTGCTAGTCCATTGATCATCTCTTAAAAAATGTATTGGGTATTCCGACCAATCGAGATACCTAGGAGTTGCGGGTTCTGCTGCTATAATCGTTCTGTGAGCTAATTTTTCTTGCCTTCGGCTTCTCGTGTTTGGTACTCCCGAGTAAATTACCCCTACAATTTGTCTTTTCGCTTCTTGGTAATCTCCCTCTGGCTTCTTTTCTTCTTTTGTTGAGTTGTTTTCTTCTTTATCTGTCTTCCTTCGGTACTCGTAGTTTCTTCTACTGTACTGATTTTTGAAGATGACGCAATCTATCAACTTGTGAATAGATTTTGGGTGGAAGTGGCATGGGGTATTTTCAAACTCCTTGATTTTTCTTTCTTTGTATTCCCTGCTTTCGTTTTCAGAGTATGTTCTCTTGTTGTTTGTTGCTGCAACCACATTTTCTTGCCTTGGTTTTTTGTCGTACGTTCTGTTGTCAAAACGATTTCTTCTATCTGGGTTGTCCTGTTCCAGGAATCTGCTTCTTGTTCTCTCCTTAGAAAAAAAATCAGTTTTTCAACTGCTCTTTTGAATTCTTCGTTGGTTCTCGGATTTTCATTGCGTAAATCTTTGAACTGCCATTTTGAGAGGATGATATCTCCGAACGCTTCTACTACTTCTCTATCTGTAATGTCATGAACTTGCGCCCTTATTTCTCCAAATCTTCTGTAGAAGTCCCTAAGATTTTCATTCCTTTGTTGCCTCAAGCTTTTCAACTCTGCCGGCGTTATTGGATGTGTTATAATTCCTGCGAAGTGATCGCAAAAAGCCCTCTGTAGATCCTTCCAATATCTGATTGATCCTAGCCTTAATTTATCGAACCACTTGTAGTGGCATGGATTCTAATACCATTGGAAAAAATAGTGCTTTAATGTCATCGTTTCCCCCACGCCAACTCTATTGATTGCGAATAGACACTGAGCCATTGTCTGGCTTCTATTTTTCCATCGTACTTATAATGATTTGATAGCTTGAATTTCTGAGGCAATCTGATGACTTGTAGCCTTCTTGCGAAGCATGGGAATCTATCACAGGGTTGTTCTGTTTGATAATATACCCTGTCGTATTCTTCTTCTCTCCTGAAATATTGAGTCTGGGTTCTTCTTGTTGATCTGACTTCCCTAAATTTGGAATCTCCTTGTTCTTCTTCCAAGAGTTCTATTTTTGTTGGAGCGTGGTGACTTCTTTGCGGGACTCTTCTTGTTCTTGCCTCGTTGTTACTACTGCTTCCCCCCTAGTCGTTTGAAAGCTGACTTCCTTGGGTGCTGTTTTCGGTCTCTGGGTTCTTTTTCTGCCTCAGTTGTTTTGTTCTTTTTTCCTTCTTTCTCCTGTTCTTTCTTGTTGAGTTCTTCTAATTCTTTAGTGAGATCTTGAATCCTTTGTCTATCTGAATTTTTCTGTTTTTTAGCTTCCTTCTTTTTCTTGTTAAAATCGATCAATGCTTCTTTATATTTGTTCTAGGCTTGTTTTCTTTGAGCCGCCCGGGTTCTTCTTCCGTGCTTCAATTTATTCTTCTTGATTCTAGTTTGTTTCTGCTCTTCACTTTCATTCATATCGGTATTCTCGTCTGGTGATATGTTTGATTCTGACTCGTCGGATGATCTTACATCTGGCATTGTTGGTGGTTGTAAAGTGGAATATACCATATAGATGGTCCTCTGGGTTCTTTTGAATTTGGATTTCTTCCCGCCTTCTTCAGAGGTGTCGTCGGTTGAGCTGCTGAATTTGCTTCCTTCTTGATATGGGAGTTCTTTGAAATATCCTTCATAATATGAATAATCTCGAGGATTTGGCCAAGAATAATCTAAGTAATGCTTCACTATCTCTGGGTTGAACAGACTGCTTCATATATGATTGTCTTGGATCTCATGCTTCTTGGCGTATAATTCCTGTACAATACCAGTTGTATTTTTCAATCCGAAAGGGAAGAGAGTTATTTTGTTACCTGATGTCTTAAGAAAAAATTTACCCTCCTTTTCCGAGTCGGTTTCATAGCCTTCATTGTCCGCTTCGGATTTAGACATGTTGAGCTCCTTCATCTTCTCAGCGAGTTCGACTTCTAGGATTTTTATGCTTGACTTGTCTTCTTCGTCGAGGAGACGACTGTGAAGCTGTCCGTTGTGATCAGCCTTGCAAATCCATGAGCCGAAGATGAAGGTTGTTCCCTCGATGAAGCTCATGTTGATGCCGAGGTCCACCAAGCTCTCGAGAAAGAATTCACCGACACTTAGTGAGTGCAATTTTCATAAAAATTGCATTCACCTCAGAATCAAAAAACTCAGAGAAAAAGGTGCACATCAGTCAAGACGAACCAACCAAAAGAAGACCATCTCAAGGTTTCACTTCGAAAGAACTCGGAGCAAGATTGCAACAACCCGGCTTTCGAAGCTCAACCATAAAGTGCTCGGGGGCTTGTCGATGGGGGACCCATAGGGCTCCCCATGGAGAAGAAGAAGACCTAGTCCAATTAGAATTCTTTTTATGTAATCCTACTAGGAATAATTATATACAATCCTACTAGGATCTCTAATTTGTAACTGACTAGGACTCCTGTCCTCTAGACTATATAAAGGTGGGCAGGACTCCCTAGATCGGCACCTCCAAGAGAGCAACAAACCTAACCACAACCACAAAGAGACCTCAAGGTCTCAAGAGCACAGGGCGCGATATACTATCCACCCCAACTGGACGTAGGGCACCGTGACTTTCCGGTGTACCGAACTAGTATAAATCATGTATATCTGCATTTACCATCGAGTTCCTGCATTCGCCGACACCCCTCCGAACAAAAGACCATCCCGGGTAACCCCGTGGCGAGCGGTCGGTGATAAAACATCGACACTTACTTCATAGGTAGGGGCTTTCTTTGAAGGGGTTGTGAGGTAGGGCTTGTTTAGATCGCCATGGCCAGCCTTCTTCCCCATCGGTGACCCCTTCTTCCCCATGGTCGGCTCAGTTCCTTTATGGCGGCCTCAATCCCTCCCCCCCACCCCCATGGTGGCTTTGCTCTCGCCTCTACTGTCCGTGAGCTGTCGGGGTCGAGCTCCTCCCATGGCCATGCCCCGAAGATGGGACAAGCTCCCCTATCGTGTGAGAGCATTTCAATCCTATGATTGTGCATCCAAACAATAATATTTGAATTGTGGCAATTTCAAAACTATGGCTACTTTGGTATTAAACCCAATTCAATTCCAACCCCTTCAATATGTACAACCAAATGGACCCTTATCTTTCCTCTGTTTCTCCATCGATCGTACATCAGAATCTAACATATATTCTATTCACTATCATGGTGCCGTGGGCACCAGCCAACAACGACTGGATAACTCTTGTCGACCCCAGCAGTGATGAGGTGATCTAAGTCATCTAAGGATGCCATGCTGTAGCCTAGTTGGCAATAGGTCGGCTGTGAGGAAGCTGAAATGGCAAAGAAATGTTGCATGAAATGACTAGACCGCCAGAGACTACTCGCCTTTGTAGGCTTCATAGTAGGCTTAGTGTCTGGCCCAATAGACCTAGGCCCAATAGACCCAGGCTGGTCCAACAAATAACATATATATAACAGAGCATTTTTTGTGTATACATGTTGAGCATGTGGCACCCTCACCATCCAAACACCACATCGAGATATCTGCCTTCCCATTCAGTAGTGTGAAGCATTGGGGAGAGTGAGCAGCAGCATGGGGGAGAGTAAGTAGCATGAATCTCAAAGCAAAATTTAAGCATGTACATGCTGGAATATGTTATCGATATATATATCGCTTATGTCTTCATCTTCCTTTGTCGACCATCATTACTCACAAAAGAAAAAAGAAAATACCATGCCGAGGAATCCCGCCGGGTAGGGGCTCATAGGCGGGGAGGTATGGTGGCTGCCAGACGTCACCATATTAGTGGATTCACACCCTATGTAGCACGGATACAGATACGTGTATGGATATCGAATGGATACGGATACGCGGATACGCCGTTTTCTAAAAAAAAAAACCCGATACGTGGATACGGTTTAATATTTTTAGTAACTAAATAATAAAACATATTAAAAAAATTAAAAGCAGTAGCAGCCGAGGCTTGTGTTCCTGTAATTGTGTGGTTTTTGCTCTTGTTTCCGTATTTCCATCTAGCCTCCAACAGGTCTGGATAGAAATTAAAAAAAAAGGATTAGAGAAAGGGGAAATAAGAAAATGATGGAGGACCTCCTGGCTGCTGTCGTCGCCGCTCGGCCTAGACTGTGTGAGGGTGTGTTGCTGCGGCCGTGTTAAGAAAAAAGTCACAGAACGTCCGCCGCGACGGCATGCCACGTCATGTTCGAATGGGCCTGCAGAGTTGTTGGGCCACCGAACTATAGATTACTTGGGCCAATAAAAATGAAAACAGCACTAGAGTATGGTTGTTGCGCTAGGGTCGGAAGGCTGTAGCTGTCCGACTGGTCGGCAGTGATGATTGGCTGTCATCACATGGTTTCTCGTTTACGTGACGTGAGCAGACCAGCAAGAGCGGGATCCTCTGAGGGGGCACGCGTGGAAGCACGACGGGGAGCTGCACGCAAAAAAAAGTCTATGAGAGGAGTCCAACCCAATACCAATTGTTGGAAAGATATAAGTCCCCACCACTGGAATATACTGATGGTTTTGTAACTATAGTTGTGAACATTTCATTATCTATCATTTTCCAAGGAAGAAATTATTAATTCTCACAAGAATAATATTCCATACTAAATTATACCGTATGACATCCATGAAAAATACGAAAAAAATTAAAACATGTAAACTAAATTAAATAATAGAGAACAAATAATAGAGAAATAGGGAAATACTAAAAATAAATAGTAAATGGTATGACATATATAGAAAAACCACAACATAGAGCATCTCATGAGCACTAAAACGAATATACTCAAAGTCAGCCATGAAACATCTCATTTATACTACAGGAACATGCGAAGACACATCAATAACATTATTGTGTACTGCATGAATATCATATGCAACTCATATAATGTAGAAAATAAAAAATTAACCTAAAAATAAAATAATTAATAGAGTATAGTAACTTTAAAAGTGGGAAAATAAATAATCAAATATCAAATCATATGACCTATAGAAAAAAATAAACAAGTACATAAAATAATAGAACATCACGTGTATAGCACACAAACATCATAAAAATACATCTAGAACACTATAAGTATACTACATGAATATCACAAAGTATATTTTAGAACATCACATATATACAAAATGAAAATCACAAAAATACAACATTTTGTGTATGTTGATTTTGTCCTCTCCTAACCATGAAACATCTCATTTATACTATGTGAATATTTGAAGACACACCAAGAATATTGTTGTGTATTACACGAATATCACATGTGTTGATGCAAAAAAGAGGTGCCGAGGGGACCCTTCCTGCGTCGTCACACGAGCAGGCTCTCAGAGAGCGTACAGGAGCCGGAGTCCTTGATCCCCTGAGCCTAGACGAGGCAAGCCGAGCTTGGTGACTTCAATCTAGGGCGTGCCAGTCAATTTGACCTGCAATTGACAAGGAACAGTAAACATTAAATTTTGGAACCTGCCAGTTTTCTTGTCAGATAGTTCCAAGATGTATGGTCCTTGATGACCGATGAATCAAAGGAAATTAACTAGAAAGTCAACTCCTACCAGTGCAAAGCTTAGCTGTTTTTAAGGAAAATACACGTGTATGCATCGTCATTAAAAACATAACTGGATCGGCTATTTAACCGATACAGGGTCCGAGTAATAGGGTAGATCATACGTACACATCTAGTTCGATCACCAAATAGACAATAGCTTACCAAGACTAGTCTACCGGCCGGCGGTCTTGATAAACTACTTTTATGAGACTTGCTAAACCTACATCCACTTGGTCTATCGGCCAGCGGGCTTCAGCGGATCTAGCAAACAACACTAGTTTACCTGACTTCCAAATAGATCTATATATAAGAACTACTCATAAAAGTATAACTGGATCGACTGTTTATCCGATACAGGGTCCATAAAGTAGGAACGGACTACTCATCTTAACCGCAGCGGCCAGCGGCTCTAAATTAAAGAAGAGCTGGTCTATCGGCCAGCAGCTCTAAATTAACTTCAAAAATAGCTACAAGCATACCTAAATTATAATGAAGCTGGTCTAACGGCCGGCGGCTCCGAGATAACCTAGATCTACTCTTGTTAAGCAAGCATCTCTAAATGCGAGCAGCCCCTCAAGCCAACGATAGAGCTGGTCTAACGGTCGGCAGCTCTAAAGTTGACCCTTGAGTCCACTCGCATCCAGATAAGCCTCGAACCCACAGCACGTGACAACCAAGATCGACAGATTAGTCGATATGGGCCTGATCGACTATTTCGGTAAGAATAAGTATGAGCATGAATACACACCGGAACAAGGGATCTTTGATAGAGTTTGAGCGCAAGCTAATCTATCAATCTTGATTGGGCAATGATATTGTTGCAGAAAGTAAATCAAATCTAAAACAAACAATATCGGTAAGTTAATGAATCTACTAGATCGCCAATCTAATAGAGCTGATAACTAGCTTATATCTAATTTGCAGTGAGGTCGTTAGATGCAGCCATACAAATGAGATGTAAACCGATAACTAGCTCAAATCAAGCCCATACGAGGTCAAATGACGCAGCCGTATAAACAAGACATGAACCGTGGCAATACTTACAAGCAAACCGAAGGTCGGACTCAACCGATGCAGCTCAATTCGTCGAAGGTCTCACTGAGATCTACTCTACTCCTACTCCTAAGGGGTGGCCGGGGGCCAAAGTTGTGTTGTATTGATTGATTGGATGTCTTTACAATGGTCGGGTCTTTGATATATATAGCCCGAAACATGAGTCCTAGAAGATTACGAGTACAAAGATAAAAGTAATTTAGACTCTAATCCTTCCCATTCCTGATAGAGTCTGACACGTGCTTCCTCCTTCCTTCGACCAGCCTCGGATGCGCCTCATGCTTTGCTGACGTCATCTCTTTATTAGCCGATCCATCTAGTTTGCTTCGTTGCACTCTGACAACATGGTCCATGGTTTACCAAAATATAGTGTCTACAAGTTTGGTAAATAAAGTTTTTTAAGTTTTTGAATAAAATTTGAAGTAATTTCAAAAGTCCATCAAATTGGAAATTGTCCCCTTTATTGATTTTTAAACTCCAATTCAAAAATTATTCAGTTTCATACAAAACTCTCTTAATAAAAGTTATAGACCTTGAAGAATGGAACAACTTTATTTTTGGATATTTTCATCTTTTATTCAAAATTTAAAAGTAATTTTGAAATCTTTGAAGTTAGGGTTTATGCCCTATTTTCAAATTTAAAATGCAATTTCAAAATTATTTAGAATTTGATAAAACTTGTTTAATAAAAGTTATAGAGAAAGAAATTTTGCACAATCTATATTCTAGGAGATTTTCCTGTCTAGTTCAATTTTTTTGAGTAATCTTGAAAAAGAGAAGGAAAAGATCTCTGCTACAGTGCATGAACAGGGGGGACACCTTGCTCTGCCCATGCCGCCCGGTCGCCGCCGTCGTGGCGGTCTCGCACCATTGCCGATTTCTCCGTGCAGCCAACCACCTTACCCTGCTCGAGAAGGCTCTGTCCATCTCCTTGATCTTCTCCTTGCTCTATAAAAGCCTTGTATCAGTCGTCGTCGTTCTTTTCTTCTCCTTTGTACATCACAGGCCGTCACTGCTCAGTGGTGAAATTCGTGGTTCTTGCTCCATGATCACGCCTACACTCTTGCACACCACCCCGCAAGTTTTTAGCGTACCCCCCAAACCCACCCTTATCTTCTATCACCGTCTGAATCGCCCGGACGTCGTCATCTCCTTCCTTTCCGACCAGACCGCCGCCGTGAGCCATCGTTCCCTGGTCAGGACAACCCCGTGCCTATCAACCCAATCCCTGACTTGTTTTAGTTTCATAGTTGGTTGCTAATCACAGTTGACTTGTCCATTTGCGCAGAGGAGTCCCCGACACGCCGAAACACCGCTAAGAACACCGGTTCACGTCGCCACCATCGATCTCTACGCCGGCAACCCACCTCCGCCCCGTAATCGATCCAACCAATTAGCGCAACGTGATCCTGGTGAGCTGTTGATCCTAATCATGCCTACTCCAAGCTTGCTAACATGTCCAGCTGGCCGGAACACCGCCCGCCGACGAGCTCTGGTGAGCTCGGCCGCCGTGCGCCGTGCATCGCCGAGTCGCCATGGCCGCCTCGAGTGCTCTGGTGGTCAACTAAGGTCGTGTAGTAGCTTATTGGATGTGTCTCGGTGAGAGGAGTGCAGCTACGCCCTCGTCGTCGCCGGAGAGTCTGCCGTCGGTGAAAACAGCCACCGATCGCCGCCGCCGTTCCTTCGGTCAGAGAGAAAGAGAGAGAGAGAGAGAGAGAGAGAGAGGAGGAGGAGGAGCTGACAGGCAGGACCCGCCTGTCAGCCAGTGAGGGAGAGGGGAGACGGCAGCACGCTGCGTCTTGTCGGGCCGTCTTGGCCGAAGTTAGCCAACCGGGCCGCATTAATCGCCCGCCGGAGAGAGAAAAAGTGTTTTTCTATTTCTTTTATGGTTTTAAATGCTAATTTTTATATTTTCATAATTAAATATTTTGGTCATATAAAATGGTGCTAAAATTATATGTGTGATCCTTGTGTTATGCTCTACACCAGAAATCTAACTTTTTATTTTCAGTAAATTTTAGCTATAGTTAAAATTGCTCCTTTAATTAATAAATACAAATTTCATGATTTTTAATAATTAAAATATAAATCCAAAAATCATGAAATTTGTTTTGTGTGCTAATTAGATGATAATGAACTTCATTATAAAGTTTGATCATGATTTGACTAATTTTTTATTTTATACTTAATTAATACCTTAGTTAATTAATGTTTAATTAGTCAATACTTTGATTAATTAGTGTTTAATTAATCTCTGATTAGCAAGTTTAATTAGCAGCTTTCAACAACTGTAAAAATGGTTAAAAATTAGTAATTAACCTTAATGATCATAGGGTTGATTGAATTTAGGATTGAGTGATGACCCTAGGTCATTAACCCTAATGACCTTCGGCAATTTATGTTGATTTGTGTATCACTAGTCAATCGTCGTCGATGTTAACTATGGTATCTTAAGTACAACTTTACCATAAAGAAAAATTGTACTCAAGATGGACTAGTTATCGTTGCATCATTATCGCATGATCCTTTTATTTTATTACTGCATTGTAATCATGCATCTCTATCGTGTAGCTGTGACGTCTGAAGGAGTTAATCCAACTCCTGTTTCTGAGGAAGGTTATCAGTGTGAGGAGGTTGGTCCCGACCTTGGCAGTTCCGTCACTGAGCCCGACTTCCCCGAGCCCCAAGGCAAGCCCCGGATGCATTCGGACAATTCCTTGAATTTTGAAAGTCTTTTATAATCTATGTTTATGATGTGATGCATTAGGTGTTAGCAGTTGTGTGATATCCTAATTGATGCATTTACCGTACCTTGATATATTATCCTAGATACCTATTTTGATTTCAAAAATGCTTAGTATATGCTCAGCCCCGCTAATAGTATAGGTTTTATAAAATATTTCCAAAAATGTGATAATGGTACCAACCATTGAGAAAGTGATGAAACCTGATGTTTCTTGTTGGTATCCTTTACTTTGATCGGGTCAAGGGTACGCAATAAGAACATGATGAGTAAATCGAGACATCGGTGGAGTGACTTGCATCAGGAAGGGCTAGTGCCCTAGTGTAGTGTCGTCCTCTTGTGTCGGTTAAGCACCGTTCGTTGTCGTGGCCCTTGGATCATGAGATTATTGGATAGTACTAGTCACATGCTAATGGCGGTAAGCTCCCTTGTACTATCTATGACGAGAACAGGCAACCAGAACGGGAAGTAACGTGTACCCATCCTACGAGCGCACCGTCGACGTACTGACGGCATAGGGAGGTGGTGTACTATACTCTCATGGCTAGGACCCATTCTGGTATGAAGAAATCCAAGCATGAGTTGATGTATGTAAGATGTCCGGTCCTGTATACATCATGTGGCTAGAAAGCCCCAGCTGGGTATATAAAGCGATTCGAATCATCGTTGCTCCACTATATGGGAGACTTGATCCTTGCACCAGCATCGTAGTAATGATGAAAGTAGATGAAAATAAGATTTTTGAAATCGTTACATGGGTGACAAGTGATTGTTATAGTAATGATTAGCTTTAGTCGCTTTTTTAGCAAAAAGGTCCTTTGATCTTGCTAAAACCTCACCTTGATTACTATTAGCCAAAGATTCCCGAGTCTTCTCTCAATTTATAGTCGGGTAAGTCTTGCGAGTACTTTTGGTACTTTCGTGGTTTGTTAAATCCTCATTGCAGTGTGAACCGTGTGAACAAGTGTGCTACGGCCCTTGTTGCATGACGGTTGTCGAGGAAGGATCTGATGAGGAGTAGGTTGTGTGGCCCTTGGGCAGGGCACTTTCTTTGTTGTGGTTTGTAATAAAGTTAAGTAATAATACTTCCGCTGTTATTTAATAATAATACTCTGGTTTGTATAAGTTTTACAAATGAGTTATAAATTAAGTTATTGTAAGTCTTACGCTACTCGGTATTTTGTATAAAAACCGTTGTAATACTTGTGGTGTGTCTCTGTAAGTATCGATCCCGAAGAATCGTGGTTTATCGGGGATTCACCCAACGGAACGTTTTAAGTTATATGGTGTACGAGCATAGCCGACAGGTCTTAGGGACAATGTCGGTGCTTGTGGGCCATATAATTTAGAAGGTTCTGCCACACCTATATAGAAAAATAAACAAGTACATAAAATAATAGAACATCACATATATAGTACGCGAACATCATAAAAATACATCTAGAACACCATAAGTACCACATGAATACCACAATGTATATTTTAAAACATCACATATATATACAAAATAAAAATCACAAAAATACAATATTTTGTGTAGGTTGATTTTGTCCTCTCCTAACCATGAAACATTCCATTTATACTATATGAACATTCAAAGACACACCAAAAACATTATTTTGTACTACATGAACATCACATGTAACTCATATATTATAGAAAATAAAACAAATAAAAGTTAACCTAAAAATAAAATAATTAATAGAGTAAAATAGCTTTTAAATGTGAGAAAAATAAATAATCAATATAAAAATAATATGACCTATAGAAAAAAAATAAACAAGTACATAAAATAATAGAACATCACATGTATAGTACGCGAACATCATAAAAGTACATCTAGAACACTATAAGTATGCTACATGAATATCACAAAGTATATTTTAGATATCACATATATACAAAATAAAAATCACAAAAATACAATATATTGTGTAGGTTGATTTTTTCTCTCCTAACGATGAAACATCTCATTTATACTATGTGAACATTTGAAGACACACTAAGAACATTGTTGTGTATTATGCGAATATCACATGTAACTCATATATTATAGAAAATAAAATAAATAAAAAATAACCTAAAAATAAAATAATTAATAGAGTAAAATAACTTTTTAAAATGGGAAAAATAAATAATCAATATTAAATCATATGACCTATACAGAAAAAAAAAATAAACAAGTACATAAAATAATAGAACATCGCATGTATAGTACGCGAACATCACAAAAATACATCTAGGTATCCTAAAGTATATTTTAAAACATGACATATATATACAAAATGAAAATAACAAAAATACAACATTTTGTGTAGGGTGATTTTGTCCTCTCCTAACCATGAAACATCCCATTTATACTATGTGAATATTCAAGACACACCAAGAACATTATTGTGTACTACGCGAACATCACATGTAACTCATATATTATAGAAAATAAGACAAATAAAAATTAACCAAAAATAAAATAAGTGATAGAGTAAAATAGCTTTTAAATGTGGGAAAAATAAGTAATCAATATAAAAATGGTATGACCTATATAAAAAAAAATAAACAAGTACATAAAATAATAGAACATCACATGTATATTATGCGAACATCACAAAAGTATATCTAGAACACTATAAGTATACTACATGAATATCACAAATTATATTTTAGAACATCATATATATACAAAATGAAAATCACAAAAAATACAACATTTTGTATAGGCCGGTTTTGTCCTCTCCAATCCATGAAACATCCTATTTATACTTTGCGTGAACATTCAAAAACGCATCAAGAATATTATTGTATACTACGTGAACATCACATGCTACTTATAGAAAATAAAAAATAAAACTTTAACATAAAAATAAAATAATTAATAGAGTAAATAACTTTTAAAAAAGCGGATACATAAATAATTAATATTAAATGATGACCTACATATAAAAATAAATAAGTATATAAAATAGTAGAACATCATATTTATAATACACGAACATCACAAAAATACATCTAGAATATCATAAGTACACTACATGAATTTCACAAAGTATATTTTTTAGAACATCGCATATATACAACATAAAAATCATAAAAATACAACATATACATAGTATATAAACATAAAAATATATTATAAAACATTGCATGCATTATATAAAAAGTAAAATAAAATAAATATTTAGAAGAAAATGAAAAAGAATAAAAATACAAATGGAATTGACAATACGAAAAAAATCTTTAAAAGCAAAAATAAATACAAGACATAAAATAAATATGACTAAGAAATAAAAAAATACAATAGAAATGATATCATATGGATACAACTCACAACAACCTAAGATATGTCTCTGAACATTTCATAAATATAAATAAAAATAAATAATAAAATATCACATGTATATTATAGAATATTATATATATCACAAAATATATAAAAAAAGTAAAACATTAATATGAAATAAAACAAAATTATTAATTATAGTTAAACAAAAGGAGGAAACATATAAACATTCAAATAAGAACATGTAAAGAAAAAAGAAAAGAAAAAAAAATAGAAGAAAAGAAAAACAAAATAACAAAGGAAAGAGTAAGAGAAAAAATAAAATACATTAAATATTAAATAAATATGAAAAATTAAAAATTAAAAATAAGAATAAAGGGTAGCAAAAGAAAAAAAGAAAGAAAAAGAAACGAAAACATAAACAGAAGAAAGCAAGCGGCGGCGTTCACGGCGAACAGTTCTGAGAAAAAAGTCACAGAACGCCCCCGCGGCGGCATGCCGCCGTCATGTTCGAATGGGCCTGCAGAGTTGTTGGGCCGCCGAACTACAGATTACTTGGGCCAATAAAAACGAAAACAGCACTAGTGGGTGGTCGTAATTCTCAAAAAAACTAGAGGGTGGTCATTGCGCTGGGGTCGGGCTGCAGCTGTCCGGACTGGTCGGCAGCGATCATTGGCGATGGGAGAAGGGGCCAGCAGGCGGGAGAGTCTAGAGTTACCCGTCTAGCTGTTGATGGGCTGGGTCGTTGCCTGTGCCGTATCGGACACCAATGTATCATACAAGGCTAACGTATCCATGAAGAGTATCCGAATATACTTGGATACGTATCTAACACGTATCAATGGCGTATCGGTATCAGATACGTATCCGATACGGGATACGTCCCTGTTATGGCGTATCAGGGTTTCGTAGTTCACACCTGTCTAAAATCCTATTGGTACTCTATTGAATCATCATCGTGTTTTAGCCCACTTATAGACCAACTAATAATGGGTTTAATTATCTCTTGGGCACATCAACAAAAATAGCACCACAAAAATACACCACCACTTGTGAGCGTGTTGTACATCTCCTAAGAACAAGTACAACAACTGTCCAATATTTTTCTAATGCCGAAGAGAGAAGTGAGGATAGAGAAGAGAGCTTTCATGAACTGGAAACTTGAAATTCTTTAACTATTTTAAATTTTTTTATCCTTATTGCAAAGGAATTTGCTATTTTCTTGATGGTTTCTGAAAACACACACAGAGAAATTAAATAAACGTCTAGAAAATTCCTAAACTTGTGAGTGCACAAAACCATGAGGGAAATTCCTAATTCCTTGACGCTTTTGTATTTTTTGATGGTTATTGAATAAACTGTTGGGGTAATTAATATTACCTTGATAGTTTCTAAAAACACACAGGAAAATTAAATAACCATCAGGAAAAATCCTAATTAACCAATGAGTACACAGAACGAATGATGTACACTTCGGCTATGCCAAAATACCTTGAATTGTTTTGTGCAAGCATGTAGACCAAAATTATAGCCCCGCACAAAGATTTAGAGATTTTTCTGATTAATTTTTATCATTATTGTGTCTATTTTGTGCTAAACTAGAGAGAGGAGGTTGAATTAACCCTTCAAGACTATAATTTTTCATCCACTTCCACCGAAATTAGTTCCTAGACCGTGTGATACCTAGTATAAAAATCTAGTCCTATTTTGAATAGTTTCTGAGGTAGCCTTATTTCAACCTCTAATTACTTTATACCATATCGTAGAAAATAATTTGAACTATTGAAAATAGCAAACCATCTCAAAAAAAATTTAAAACTTAGTTTGTTCTTAAACTGTGGCACGCATAAGGTTGAGAAAAGTTTGAGGCTCATACGACATCGAAATGCTTAGGAGCTATGTAAACATAGGAGTTGTAGTCAGGGTTCTATGAAATGGCGCATCCATTTTATGAACCATGTAGATTTTGGCTCAGTCGAAAGGCTTTGATTTTTTGTGTAAGCATGTGAACTGAACCCAAATTATGGTCCCACACAAAGTCTTAGATTTTTCTGATTAATTTTGGTTATTATTATATTTCTTTTATCCTAAACTAGAAAAAGGAGGTCGAATTGACCCTTCAAAACACTATAATTTTCCATCTGACTTTACGAAAATTTGCTCTCATACAAGTAATAAGCTATGTAGACAAATAGAATTAGTAATATGTAAGAAGGAAGAGAAAAGAGAATATGAGACATAATATGTAAGTAGTAGTAGTAGTAACAACAACAAAACTCTTGTGTTTACCAAAAAGTGAAACGGGGGAAAAGAATCGAACCACCGACACTGCAGGAGTCGAGTGATGGATGTCAAAATGAAATTCAGACTCCGCGGATGTGCCAAATCAAGCCAAGTTAAATAATGCTTCTTGCAGGCGGCTTGCGGCGTGGGCGTGATTCCTAGCCACGCATGCTTTGTTTGGACGAATACAGCCCAATCCATACAATTTAGAAGGGATTCAGATAAAATTTAAACTAAAATACGCCTCAAATCCTCTCAGACTATATGGATTGAGATGTATTTATGTACAGTCAAACAAAACCACAAGGAGGTAGATGTTGTTGGAATGTAATTGGGCTCGTGGGCTTGTCTACCGTGACTCCCCACCTATCCTATATATGTACACCGACTATGCCTGAGTAATACATCGAGTATTCCACTCTTTCATGGTATCATGCGAGGCTACGATCCGTACCCTCCGCTTCCGCACACCTAACCCTAGCCGCCGGTCCTCACGACTGGTCGGTACAGCCGCCGCCGATCCTCACGATCGGCCGCTCAAACCGTCGCTGGGCCAGCTGCTCGCCGGCCTCCCTCCCCTCCTTCCTTGCACGTCGCCCTCCCGCCGTGCCGCCGTCGCAGGGCTTCTCCAGCTCGCCGGCCCACCGACCTTCTCCCACCACGTGGTCTTTGCGCGCTGCGCGTGATCCGCACCCGCACGTGATCCGACCGCCAGCGAAGCCCATCCCCGCCTCTACGTGTGACGCCTACCCCTGCTTGCGACGCCCGTCCAACCCCGTCTCATGGCAGAGACCAAAGCCAAGCGTACCGCTCGCGAGCAGCGCGAACGCGACGTCGAGGACGCTCACCATCGCCAAGCCACGGCCGCCCGCATCGCCGCCCTTGACGCCTATGAGGCCAAGCACGCCGACGTCCACGCCGCCGCCATTGCCATCCTCAACATCAAGGTGCTCGTGCCGGTGGTCCTCGATCGCGCCGCCAACAACTACACCCGCTGGCGTGCCCTCTTCCTCGTCGTCTTGGGCAAATATTCCCTCACCGATCACGTCCTCACCGGTGTCGTCAACGCTGATCGGCCGGCGTGCGCGCAGATGGATTGCACCGTCCTCACATGGATCTACGGGACGATCAACGCCGACCTCCAGCAGTCCACCATGCTGAAGAACTCGAACGCCCGCGTCACTTGGCTCCACCTCGAGGACGAGTTCCTCGGCCAGCGTGAGTCGCGTGCGCTGCTGCTGTCCACCAAGTTCCACACGGTGAAGCAAGGGTTGACGTCCATTACGGACTTCTGCCATCGCCTCGAGATGATGGCCGCCACCCTACGCGACCGGTGATCCCGTCGGCGACCGCACTCTCATCCTCACGCTGCTCCGAGGTCTCAGCGCCAAGTTCCGCCCCATGGTGACGAACATCAAGCTGCGCCAGCCGTTCCCGACCTTCGCGGAAGCACGCACGCTTCTGCTCTTTGAGGAGATCGATCTCAACGATGTCACCAGCGACATCGAACCGCTGCCTGCCCCAGCGCCACCGGCCCTCGTCACCGACTTCGTCCGCCCATGGCGGCAGCACTGGTGGCGGCTAGGGCGCCTCCCGCGTGGCAAGGGGCGGCTCTTCTGTGGCCAGGGCAACCGCCCGACAGCGCCCCGCGACCACGGTGGCAAGCAGCACAGAACCAGCAGGCGGTGCGCCTGCTGCCAGCGGCCCCCGTCCGCCTCCCCTCCTCTACAACACTTGGGGAGGCATGGTTCAGTTCTGGCCGCATCAGCAGCCCCCCCAGCAGCGCTCCCGGTGGGCCGTTTAGTCCACCACAGCCCCGCGCTTCGCGGCTGTGCCGCAGCCCCACCCGCAGCCCAACCTGGCGCCCGTGCGGCTACGGCATTGGTCTACCGCCCGGGTTCGGCTACGCTCCGCCGCCACCGCAGCAGCCGGCCTGGGACCCCATGTAGGGTGGGTCTTTCGACATGTCCTCCCTCGCCAGCAACTTCAGCACCATGCCGCTAACTCCACCTGGACCAAGCGAATGGTACGTCGACTCCAGCACCGGTGCTCACATGGTCAACAACGCTGGTATAATTTCATCCTCTCACACTCCCTTGTCATCAAGTCCTTCATCTATCATTGTTGGTAACGGGGCTTCGCTTCCTGTTACTTCCGTTGGATCACACTCTTTTTTTACCACACGACGCCCCCTAGTTCTTTCAAATGTTTTAGTTTCACCTAACATTTTTAAGAATCTAATTTCCGTTCATCGTTTTACCATTGATAACAACTGTTCCATCGAGTTTGATCCATTCGACCTCTCTATGAAGGATTTACAGACATGGAGCGTGATTGCCAGGTGCAATAGCACGGGAGATCTCTACCCGTTCTTTTTGCCAGCACCACCAACCTCACTGCTGCCACGCCTTCCACCACACTTTAGCATCATCGTCTTGGCCATGTCGGTCATGAAGCTTTGTCCAAGCTCCTTAGTTCCAATGCTATCACATGTAATAAGCGCCATGACACTCATATTTGCCATGCTTGTCAGCTTGGTCGCCATGTGTGCCTCCCTTTTAGCGTGTCAAACTCTCGAGCATTTTGCCCATTTGATTTAATACATTGTGATCTTTGGACATCTCCTATTGTTAGTCTGTCTGGCTATAAATATTATCTTGTGATTTTAGATGATTGCACACACTATAGCTAGACATTCCCATTACGCTTCAAGTCCGACACCTTTACCGTTCTCACTAATTTTTTCTCGTATGCGCGCACAGTTTGACTCCACTATCAAGGCAATTCAGTGCTATAACGGCCACGAATTTGATCATTCCTCGGCCCGCACATTTTTCCTCACTCATGGAGTTGCCTTTCAGATGTCGTGCCCATACACTTCTCAGCAGAACGGGTGGGTTGAGCGCGCTCTTCGCACCATCAATAATATCGTGCGCTCTCTTCTGTTTCAGGCTAGTCTTCCTCCAGTTTATTGGGCGGATTCCCTACACACTGCTACCTATCTCCTCAACCGCCACCCTACAAAAACCTTACACGGCCGAACGCCATACTTTGCACTATACGGCACGCAGCCCTCCTACACCCACTTTCATGTTTTCGGCTGTGCTTGTTATCCCAACCCGTCATCTACAGCTCCACATAAATTATCACCATGTTCCTCCCTGTGCGTCTTCCTAGGGTATTCTTCTGATCATAAAGGATATCGGTGTCTTGACCTTCATTCTAATCGGATCATCATCTCCCGACATGTTGTCTTTGATGAGACGGTGTTCCCTTTCGCTGATATGTCCACCTCGCCCCAGGATCCCACCGTACATGATTTTTTGGATGATGCTGATGATTCCTCTTTACCCAGTGGGTCAAGAGCTGTGCAAGAAGGTACCCGTGGCATGAATTCTGCTCCAAGGAGCCCACGCAGCAGCAGCAGTGCACCTGCACCCAGCCAACCGACGGCCGGTGCATCGGCGAGCAGCAGCTAGGGATGAAAACGGATTGGATACGGATGGATATTACTCATATCACATTTGTTTTCATATTTTTGTCCGGATTCGGATTCGAATACGGATAGTATCAATCATGTCGGATAGGATGCGATTGGATATCGACATCATAAATATGCAATTTGAGTATTCGGATACGGATACGGTACCGGATGTTGAATGTCTGGACTCGGATACGAACGGATAAAAACCCTTCTAAACGAATTCGGTCTCGAATACGATCGGAAAATATCCGTACCGTTTTCATCCCTAGCAGCAGCCCTGCTGCCCCCTGACACCCCAAGCAGCAGCGGTGCTGCTCTCTGGCGCCCTAGCAGCAGCGACACTGCCCCCGGCGCTCCCAGCAGCAGCACTGCTGCCCCCGCGCACTCAGCAGCCCGTGCTGCTGCCCCCGGCCCGCCCAGCCGGGCCTCTTCTGGGCCAACCAGTGCTGCTGCCCCTGCGTATTCTACATCCCAGGTTATTGCTAGCGGCGCCGGTCGCCTCACCGGTTGCACTACAGCCACCGCGCCCCAGGCGACCACTCCTGTCACCAATGCCCATGGCATGCGCACCCGTGGCAAGGATGGTACTCGTCATCCCGTCGACCGTCTAAACCTTCACACGGCGACTCTTTCTCCGGTGCCCACCTCTGTTCGAGCTGCTCTGGCGGACCCCGAGTGGCGCCTTGCCATGCAGGCGGAGTTCGAGGCCCTGCAAACAAATGACACATGGTCACTGGTGCCTCGACCACGCGGTGTCAACCTTGTCACAGGCAAATGGGTACTTCGCCACAAATTCAAGTCAGATGGCTCCCTCGATCGCTACAAGGCTCGGTGGGTTTTGCGTGGGTTCACACAGTGTCCGGGCATTGACTATGATGAAACTTTCAGTCCAGTGGTCAAGCCAGCAACCATTCGCGTAGTCCTGACTTTGGCACTCTCTCGTTCATGGCCCATCGATCAGCTTGATGTGAAGAATGCTTTCGTCCATGGCACCTTGTCCAAGACAGTATACTGTGCTCAGCCTGCTGGTTTTGTCGACCCCTCCAGACCAGATTATGTGTGCCGCCTAAACAAATCTCTGTATGGGTTGAAGCAAGCACCGCGCGCCTGGCATCGTTGCTTTGCCTCTTATATCACCTCTCTTGGTTTCACTGAAGCAAAGTCTGACACTTCCTTGTTCACTTATTGCCATGGCTCAGAGATGGCTTTCTTACTACTATATGTTGATGGTATTGTTCCGACAGCTTCCTCCATGGGTTTTCTTCAGCGGATCATTGCAGCTCTCCGCCAAGAATTCTCTATGACCGATATGGGGTCCTTGCATCACTTCCTAGGAGTCAGTGTTCAGCGCCACCAGGACAGTCTTTTTCTCTCACAGCGTCAGGATATGCTGGATATTCTGGAGCGTGCCGGTATGACTAACTGCAAGCCTTGCAGTACTCCTGTTGATACTCATGCCAAGCTTTCTGCTGATGGTGTCACCGTCGCCGATCCCACTCACTATCACAGTATTGCTGGAGCACTTCAGTATCTCACCTTCACCCGTCCGGACATTGCTTATGCTGTTTAGCAAGTTTGCCTCTATATGCATGACCCTCGGGAGCCGCATCTTGGCGCTATGAAGCGCATTCTCCATTACCTTCAGAGCACTTTGGATCTTGGTCTTCATCTTCACTGGACCTCACCGGCTGATCTCACGGTCTACACAAATGTTGATTGGGCAGGATGTCCCGACACGCACAAATCCACATCTGGGTATGCGGTGTTCCTCGAGGACAATCTCATCTCCTGGTCGTCTAAACGTCAGCCGACAGTGTCCAGGTCCAGTGCTAAGGCGGAGTATCGGGCCGTGGCCAACGGTGTTGCTGAAGCCTGCTGGTAGCGACAACTTCTGCAAGAGCTTCACCACCCTCTTCGCCGCGCCACAGTGGTATATTGTGACAATGTCAGTGCCGTCTACCTCTCCACCAACCCAGTTCAGCATTAGCGAACCAAGCATGTTGAGATTGATCTGCACTTCATCAGAGAACGAGTCGCCCTCGATGAAGTTCGCGTCCTGCACGTTCCCACTACGTCCCAGTACGCCGATGTCTTCACCAAAGGACTGCCGACGTCCGTCTTCACCAAGTTTAGGTCTAGTCTTAATGTTCGCGGTGCTCCCAGTTTAGACTGCAGGGGAGTGTTGGAATGTAATTGGGCTCATGGGCCTGTCTACCGTGACTCCCCACCTAGCCTATATATAGCCTATATATGTACACTGACTATGCCTGAGTAATCACGTTCACACTAAGGCCGTCCAACTCTGCTTTTGTACATTCCTCATTCACGCCATGGTTCCCACCAACACTACAGGTGTCCTAATAAATTTGTTAACATTAGAAAAATGTTCATATATTGCAACAAAAATAAAATAATGCTTGACATATATAGATAATAACTGTCCCATGCAAAGAAGCCGACGGGGAGTCAGTTGGATATAGATTTGAGGTTCCTATGGAGGGAGGAGCAACAAAACATTTTGTAAGAGTTGTTTTTATGTAAAACTAGATAAATACCTTACGCGTTGCCGTAGAAATTGCAGATGATTTGGAATAAAATTATTTATATAAAGAAATAAATAATTCTCCCTCCGTATAGGAATTAGATGTTGTTTAGGACAGTGACAGTCTTTAAGGCATAACTTTGACTTAATATTTTTGTAAAAATACTCATTACAAAGTGATATATTTATACTTTTAAGAAAGTATTTTTCAAGATAAATCTATTCATATAGTTTTCACATTTCTAAACTCAACAACTTAAAAGTTATTTATGATTTATGTTTCCAATATTTGATCCAAACCTTATCCAAAACGACGTCTAATTTCTATATAAGTTAATATTAGTGGATAATATGGCACGCTGATGTGGACAACTAAATGCATCTTAGTAGATGATGTGTTTTGATTATAATTACAAATGATAGTTGGCCATAAATACATCTAATAGTTGAATGATGAGGTGGATAGCTTGGATGTTAAAAAAATAGCTAGTTGGGTTTAGCTTTATAAGAGTTTATAGATAGAGGAGCTTGAACCGTTTTAGAGGAGGCAGAACCCGCTCCTCCTTATTATTATCTCTTTTATTTGAACTATGACTCTTAGTCTTACCTCTAATTAATGATGTACTTTTACTCTTATTAGTAAAACCAACTAAAATCATATGTTTTGGGAAGGATAAGCACATGCAACGTTATTAGTGTAGATATAGATAAATTAAATAGATATATGATTATAACTTACTACAGTGAATGTCAATAGAATAAACACACATTATGTTAACCAATTTGTTAAGTATCAATCTAATATTTTCTCTAGAGCACACCACCAGTCTATTAGAACTTAGAAGACTGCTTATATTTTTTTTCTAAAGGCTGGAGATTTTATGCCAAAGAAATCAGAAGCAATTTTCAAAGAGACTTTTACACTTTTGCTTCATATAATAATTATTTTTGTTTTCCAAAACCCTTCATGGGCACACCAGAATTGAGCTATACGACACGTTATCTCATATATGGATTCCAGTGCTATCAAATGACTCATCGTTTATGCTTATGGCTAAATAAATATATGGTTTAATAATTAGAAGCTCTAATGGAGTCTCCATATTAATCCTCACCAAATGCATTAGAAAAAAAAATGATAGAAATCCTCATGTTATTCAGAAACATCTATCTGGTCACCAATCCAAAGATAATTGGAGACCCTAACAGAGTCTCCACATTAATCCTCGCCAAATGCACTAAAAAAAGAAGATAAATGCTAGAAGTTCTCACATTAATCGGACATATCTGGACATCAATCCAAAGACTAGCCATTTATAACCATTGGATATATTTTTATTTTCTAGAAAATTATCCCCTATTTCATTATAGATCAAAAATAATTTTCTAGAGGAAATATCTTTGGCGGGTTCGAGAGAATCATGATTCATTATACTAGAGAACTAACGGCAATTAGGGGGCGTTTAGAACTACTCTACAAACTCTGCTCCACAAACTCTACCGTGGAGCAGTTCCACAAAAACATAGAGTTTGTAGAGCATCTCTTTAGGTGCTCTCACAACTCCACCCTTTTCTAGAGCTGCGTGCATGGAGCTGAAAAATATAGAGCGGAGCAGTCCCAAACACCCTTTTAGCTAACAAAATAGCATATGTATCAAATTAATCATGCCATGCAGTATTAGACTATTATATCTCCTATACCACGCTCACAATTACTAGATCGCAAAATACCTGTATTAATTTTTCAGGTGGAAAAAACTTTTGACCGGTGGAGAATTTTGATTGACCGTACTAAGAACTAACGACAAATAGTTTAATAAAATTCCAGTTGTTTCATATTATAATTCCGTCACATGGTACTCCATTATCAAAATATCATATCTATACTATTGTACCATATTTACAATTAGGAACGGTTTGGATCCAATGAACTAACAACTAGTCTAAATAATTGAGTTTTTGGACTAGTGAACTAGCACTAGTTGTGCCTTAAATTAGTCATTAGTTCACCCACTAATTTACCTGTTTAAATCCTTCTAGACTAATTGTTAGTCAACTAGTTACTAGTTCATGAGATCCAAACAGAAAATTAGTCCTGTTTGGATCTAATGAACTAACAACTAGTTCAAATAGTTAGATTTTGTGGACTAGTAAACTAGTACTAGTTGAGGTTTCAATTAGTCATTAGTTTACCCACTAGTTCACCTGTTTGGGTCAATGTCCAAAAACTATCTGTATGACCACATTTACATTGAGTTGGTAATATCTCTACCTAATAATAAAGAACCAAAATTTCAGCCCATCTTTTTTTTCGTTTATTCATTTTTTTTTTTTTTTTTATCAACTTTTTTGGTTCGTCTCCCTCCGACAACCAGACTTATATATATAGCCCGTGCTCGTATGAAAGTTAGAATAGCTCTTATTTAGCACGATATAGAGTCCGATTCTAAAACATATTTGGATCCGTGTCCATATGACATATGTGGGACTTCTTAAAATAACCTAGATGGAATCCTATCCAATATGAGTAATCTGAATAGAAATTGTAATCAAATTCTTTTTTGTTACTTTATCCGTTGATTGGCTACAATATGTCTTATTCTATATTTTTTAGTCCAAACGTTTGGTTCATGTAGCATTTATGGACAATTTGATTCCACGACTTATGTGCTGCCGTTTATACAAGCCAGATAAAAAAGAAGAGGGCCATAATAGTGTGGCTAGGTGTAGTGACGTGGGCAACAATGAAACACGATCAACTTTTTTTATTACTAGCAAATATGCCCATGCGTTGCAACGGAAACAAAGAAATCCTTGTACATCATAATTATATTAAAAATAAAAAATATTTATTTGTGCAAATATATGATCGTACAGTCTGTTCACTGAATTGTATTAAAAAATATAATTATGCAATCTGTTCATTGAATTTACAACTGACAACAACATTAAGGATTTCAATGTAAAATTACCTATGTATTATCAGCTTGGAATTTTTAATAATGGCAGTAAAACGGGTTCATGCCACCGATGCATTGCTCCCTTGCTCCCTCCCATAGCCTTCTGCCGTGGTTGCAACAATATGCTGCTATGTTCTCCCCACATGCCACTATTGTGCTTGACGAGTCACCACGCCTCGTCTTTGCAGACCTCCTTTTAGCACGCTCGTTGCTGATGACGAGCATGTTATCCTATATATATATATATATATATATATATATATATATATATATATATATATATATATATATATATATATATATATATATATATATATATACCTCTTGGCGGTCTCCTTGATCTATCTGGCGTGGCACGTTGTTGGTGAGACGGGGCACTGCTTGGTGGACTTCCACTGCTCAGGTGGGATCGGAGGTCTGACTTGTGTTGCTGCTTCATCTTCGAGGCCGCCGCCTGCACGTGGCACGCCAGATAGATCAACCGGCAGAGATTGCCGACGTGGAAATAGCAGCTAGCTAGGCTGGTACAGGTGAACTCGACCACGTGCATGCATGGACTGCAGCGGAGGCGTGGACGGCCGCGCCTAGGTGGGCTCGATGGCCACTATGTGGGTGACATGCACGAACAGACGACGCAGCAATGCCAATGTGGGCGGTCGAAGCGGCAGCGTGGTGGGCGGCCACACAGCGGTGAGGCGACCACGAGCAGGTTCAGGGTGCGTGCATGCAGGCAGACGGCAGTCTACACTGAGTGCTTTGACGGCCTCTACAGTTCTACACCACCTCGACGTCTCCACCAACAGAATTGCACGCATACATGTCTCTTCAACTCACCGCAAGCTTATCTGCATGCCTTCGAATCGATTTGTTTGATAGCAGAACGTTTCCTTTTATATCTGAATCGATTTGTTTTTCCTTCTTTTGTTTCCTTTTTATCTTGCAAAAGAACACATACTATAGTAGAACTCTATCATATTCATATATGTGATTTTTCCTTCTTTAATTTGTTTCCTTTTTATCCTGCAAACACATAATGTATCCGAACTCTATCATACTTCCCTCCTTACTGTATATCAGAATTTGTCATATATATGTTTTTCCTTCTTTGTTTATTTTTATCTTGCAAATACATACTGTATCAGAATTCATCATATGTGTGCTACTCCCCTCCGTCCCCTTGTTTCATAATCCACTCACAATGTTTCCTTTTCCTAGTCCTTTTCTTTTTCCTTGTTTGTTTCTTCTTATTTTTAACTTCCAAGCGTACTGTACCAGAACTCTACCTCCCCTATAAAACCAATATGCACCTGTGTTGCCCATATAAAACCAATATATGCACCTGTGTTGCCAGCAGAACTTTTAGGAGAGCGGATAGAGGGGTCTGCGCATATTTCTCTCCACCGTCGATAGTTAGAGGGAGTTAGAAAAAAAATGGATGGATGAAAAAATTGATGGACGAAAAAAAATGAGCTGAAATTGTCTCTCTATTATTAGGGTATATAGATTTCGTGCTGTATGTACAAGCCAGATGAAAAAGAAAAGGACCATATACGTGTGGGTAACGTTTGCAACAATACAATATGATTGATTTTTTATTATCCAAACCAATTTTTTTGTTATTCCACAAGACTCTTTCATCTTATATTCGTATAACCTTTATTTCCTTTAATTTAATTTTACGAGTAGTGTAGCCAACGTAACTAAACTAATCAGATCATGGCATCATATTTGAACAAATGCCATCTCCATCGAGAATAACATGAAAATAAAGAAATTATAGTTTTTAAATTATAGGAAATAGGGTAAATAAATAAAAAGACATGTAGCCACTCTCGTCTCTATTTTCCATATAGGTTTTTTTCTTCTTCCATAGCAACGCACGGGTATGTTTGCTAGTATTAATAAAATACAATATGTTGTCTTGCGGCACCATCGGGAGGCTGGCGCGGTGGCATCGGGCGCGGCTGGAGCTCCACGGCCACGCCCGTTAGGGCAGCGGGTGGAGCTCAATGCGGCCAACCTGCTGCATCAGGCGGCCCCTGGTGACAAGAGCAAGGGCGCAACTTGGAGCAGGAGATCCAAGCAGAGGAAGGAAACGACATGCTTCTACTCAACGCCGGTCAGATCGTTTCCTCACACATCCCCACTGAAAGCCCTAGTTTGGTTTTGGCTAATTGATGAAACCTAGGACTAACCCTATTGCTAAGTGTGTAGTATTAGAGAAAGGGAAGGTCCAAGCCAAAGGGTTGAGTGGAGATCAAGGTGATGGTGGAGACCACAAGTGATCAAGTGCCACCCTTGTGGATGAAGGAAGATGAGGAGCAAGATGGAATGCTAAAGGCAAAGGTATTTATTAGGGCATTTCCATTTTGCTGGCCATAGGCGAGTAGAGAAGTTGATGGCCAGATTTAGGATTGATAACCGTACTATTAAGAGGGGCAATGTCGCGCAATATCGGTTATCTAAGTGCCACTAGATGAGCAATGACTTTGCATATGCATTAGGGACCTAGTGTGCTAACAATCTCTTGCAAAATTCATTTGAAAATGCTAACACACGTGCACAAGTGGAGAGACACTTTTGTGTTGGCACATGAGAGCAAGAGGTGATTGTGTTTGGGTGTGAAACCCTCCCGCCGAGCTCGCGAGGCGGGACTCAAAAGTTTTCGGACGAATTGGGGTCACTCGGAGGTGACCGGACGCTGTCTGGTAGGGACCGGACGCTGCGTCCGGTCAAGTGCCGGGCGTCCGTCGTTTTTTCGAGTGACCGGCGCTGGCGACCGGACGCCCGGCAAGCGCCTCGTCATGTGTGTTGACGAGGCCGAAGCCGAAGCAAGGCGTGGACCGGACACCGGGCACGTCCGGTCGTGGTGCGGCGGACGATCCGGTCAAGAAATGACCTCTCTGGGATGCTCTCTGGGTGGTGACCGGACTCTCCGTGGCCGGGCATCCGGTCTTGGCACGGGGCACGCGTCCGGCCGATGATGACAAAGCGGGAGCTAGCCGGGTGACGTTGGGCGCGAAGAGTGGATTTCAAACGGCTAATACACGTGGCCCTTAATGTTGGACCGACGCTGGACCGGACGCTGGCCCGGCCGTATGCGTTTCGGGCGTCCGGCCAAGTCGCGAATGCTGATTTTGAGGGTAACGGCTAGGTATTCTTGGGGACGCCTATATAAGTGGTTTGGCCGGCTCTAGGGAGCAACTCTTGGCACTTTGATATACTTGACATCCTCTAGAGCTAAGCAAACCTCCTCCCTCACTTTGCATGTCTCTTGATTGATCTAGAGAGTGATTTTTTTTGGGAGAGCTTCTAGTGCATTTGCCTTGTGATTGAGCATCTAGTGGCACTAGTGAGCGTTCTTGCTGCGATTGAGCTTATTTCTCTTGGTGGTTGCCACCACCTAGACGGTTGGAGCAGCGAGCCGGAGTTGAGCAAGCTTGGAGATTGTTCTTGGCCACTCCGGAGGTGATTGTAAGGGGTTCTTGACCTTGTCCCCGTGGAAGATCGCAAAAAGGTACTCTAGTGGAATGCCCGTGACTTGTGTTGCCCTCATCTTGTGGTGATTCTTATGGTGCCCGTTGGAGGCTTGGTGTGGTGCCAATTAGCCGCCGAATCCCAAGTGAGTGTGCCGTCACAACGAGGACGTAGCGTGTTGGCAAGCACGTGAACCTCGGTAAAAACTCCGGTGTTCATTTGGGATTGATCCATCGAGATCATATTTGGATTTCATTTGATTGATTGGATCATCACCTTGGTTTCTCATTATTGATCAAGAAGGTGATTGGCACGACATCCCGAAGGCACGGTTTGCATCCCTCGGTTCCTACCTTGCAATTACATTTGTGCCAAGTAGCATATTAAGTTGTGTAGCATAATTGAATTGCTAAGGACCATATTCTTAGTGTGCATAGTATATTAGGATTGCTAGAATTGGTTAGGTTGGCTTGCAACCCCTTAGTAGGCTAGCGCAACACTTGCTCCGCCATTTGTTATACTAACCGGTTTGTTTAGTGCTTTGTAGAAATTTTAATTAGGCTATTCACCCCTCCCCCCCTCTAGCCATTTAGGACCTTTCACCCACTCACGACGGCTTTCTCTCTCCCTAATAAATCTACTACCATATCAATAACTTTTTTACATGACAAAACAATTAATAGGGATAGAAACCATTATTATTACACCATTGGAACTGTCCTTAGGTTGTCCATATTGAAAGTAGCTTTGGATTCGATTTTGTTTTGTTGTCCACATATAAGTGGCTAGGTGGTTCAGAAGAAAGATCAGAACAAGCAAAGACCATAAAAAAATAGGAAGAAATTTTTTCTAATTATTACTAGGCAAAGAAATAATATGTTTCAAGTTATAGTTCGTCTGATGTTTTTCCTCCAAAGTTTGACCGCCCATTTTATTGTAAAAATTGTGCAAAATATCACTTCTTTGTTATGGCATGCATTATTAATAGAAATTCTTTAAGAATAACTTAAATTTGACTATGTTTGCATAAATTTTTTTTTGAATAAGACAAGTGGTCAAATTTAGGATTAAAAAAGCCAAATGATTATTGTATATAACTTTGTTCTTAACTTGATTTATAGTCAAAAACTTGGCTCTATTATTAATCTTGCTCTAAGAGGGGCGTTAACGTTTCTGTATTTATATGAATATTCTACAACAAGAATTCAGTGAATTTGTAAAGTATGGTACTTTGCACACTTGACATTTGAGTGCTCTCTTCGTGACTTCGTGTAGGAAAGAATGCAATTCTAGTAAAATACTGTGTTTAATTTAGTATCTTAAGTTTATTTTAATATTTATGATATCAAACTAATTAATATCACTAGATTAATTATGAGATGTATTTTAATAATCAGTTTATTTGGAGGTATAAAAACATACATGAACTACATGTAATTCATAGTTGTATTTTATTTCGGGGCGGAGGAAATATTTAACAGCATGTACTTAATGGGACGAAATTGTACCACACGACTGGCACCCCGATGCTCACCCCGATGCTGTTTTTTCAACACCACCGTCACATGCCCTCAGGTGAGAAGTTTGGTTGGCAAAATCCTCTTTAACATATCAGCCCTGTTTAATATGTTAGTGGATATAACTTTTAGTGATCAATTTGTTTTCAAATAGTGGATCAAAGAGAAAAAGAAAAAGAACTCCAGTTCAACTAGGATGCCTAAAGTTGAAAAAGCTGGACATGATGATGAGGCCGAGTGGGATGAGAATGAGGATCTAAATGCTGATTTGGATGGTCAAATGGGTGATGGCTGGTCAGAACAGGATTATGGTGGTGAAGATACAAATGAATTTGATGGAGGTCATAATGTTGAGCCGCATATGATCAAGGGTTTCCTAAATGGTGAAGAAAATAGACAATTCAGATCAAAAGTTTGGAATGAATTCTCAAAAATTCGAGTTGGTGGCGTAGTTACAAAAGGACGGTGTGTACACTGCAATAAAGAGATCAGTGCTAGGCGTGGAGCGGGTACTAGTGCTATGGCCACACACTTGAAGCGGTGCAAAGCAAGACAAAGTGTGACACAAGTGGTGAGCCAGCTAAAATCAACCATCATGTCTCCTGAAGGAATTGCGTTGAAGGATTGAAGATTTAGTCAGGAAGTCTCAAGAAAAGAGCTAATTAGAATGATAATTGTTCATGGCTTTCCACTATCCATTGTCGATTATGATGGCGTTAGAAGATTTGTTTCCAGCTTGAACCCTGTATTCAAGATGGTCTCAAGGAGGACGATCATCGATGACTGCTCAAAGAAATATCAAGAGGAGAGACATGTTTTGATGGATGTTTTCAAAAATATGAAGAGCAGAGTTTCATTGACAATGGACATGTGGACATCTAATCAGACCTTGGGATACATGTGCATCACATGTCACTTCACCGATGAAGATTGGAAAATGCACAAGCGGATTGTGAAGTTCTCTTTCATGAAAACCCCACACACTGGGTGTTGCTATGTTCAATGTTGTTCTGAAGTTTCTCCAAGAGTGGAACATTGAAGATAAGTTGTTTGCAATCACTTTGGATAATGCAAGCAACAACAATGCAATGATGAAGCTCTTAAAGGCTAATTTGTTGGAAAAGAAAATGCTGGTGGGAAAAGAAAAGTTGCTTCATCAGCGATGTGCGGCACATGTGCTGAACTTGATATGCAAAGCATGATTTCAAATCATCAATACAGGTTGTGCACAAGGTAAGGGAAAGTGTGAAGTACATTGAAGGGTCCACATCACGGAAACAGAAGTTTGAAGAAATCATTAAGCAAATTGTCTATCCCATGTGGAAAGCGCCCAAAAGTTGATACATGTACATGTTGGAATTCAACCTACCTTATGTTGGAAACTTCTTTTGAATTGAAGAGAGCTTTTGAGTCATTAGCACAACAAGATAAAGAATATGCCTTTGCACCCACATCTGAAGAGTGGGAAATGGCAAGAAAAGTATGTGAATTATTGAAGACCTTCTTTGATGCAACCGAAGTTGTCTCGGGATCACTCTATCCAACATCAAATCTGCATTTCCATGAGATTTGGGAGATAAGGTTGGTTTTGTAAAAACAAGTTCCTGAGGCAGATGCAACCCTTACTGAGACAATTCAGTATATGTAAAGAAAGTTCAGAAGGTACTGGAAATTGACATGGCTGCAAATATCATTCCCTATTGTCTTTGATCCACGGTTTAAACTTGCATTCATTGACTTCCATTTGAAACAAGCCTTTGGGAGTGAGGCCGAGTCAAAAATTGAAACTGTGAAGAAGACCTTGCTCGAGCTGTTCAAGGATTACTCAGCTGGTCACCAAACAACTCAGGCTCCTTATGTTAGGGTGGAAACAAATGCAAATGCAAGCGGAAGATACGCTGATTGGGATAACCATGTGAGTCTCAGGACACAGCCTACAAATGAGGTACCATCAGAGCTTGAAGCGTACTTATCAAAGTAAGTGATCCCTCGAAGTGATGATTTCGATATTCGGGGTTGGTGGAAGAGCAATGCCCTGGAATATCCCACTCTCTCCCGTATGGCTCGAGATATTTTGGTGGCCCCTGCTTCTTTGGTTCCATCTGAATCAGCATTCAGCCATGGAAAGAGACTTGTTTCAGATTCTCGAAGCCGCTTAACTCCTAAAACAGTGGAAGAGTTAATATGCCTACAAGATTGGTTTCGTGCTTCTGGTACACTCCTTTACCTTAATAACATCTGAATCTATTTTCTTAGCTTCAGTATAAAGGGGAATAATAAGTATAGTGTAGTTGTAACATCTCAATTTTATTGCAGGTTCAAGTAAATTCTATATGGGCTCTATTGATCATTGTCTTCTAGATGAAATCAATCAACAAGAGTAAAGAAGAAAGAGGAAGAAAGGGTGAGATTCAATCTGTGTTCTGCCACTGCTCGACTATTTTTCTAAATTATTTTTTTAGTTTAGAACTTAGTGCAAAATAGTATTCATTTAAGAACTAGGAACAAGTTCATGTCTTGTGATTTTTGAATTAGTGCTTGTGTTCTATTAGTTCAGTCATTGGTTCAATTGAGAACTGGTTGTGTTTAGTTGAGAAGTAGGAAATTAATTTCACAGTTTTGTCACTGCTGCATAGTTATTACTGGACCCAGATTTTTTTTATCAGAATCTCAAATTCATTCAGTTAGCAATTAATTAATTTAGTGATGTAGATACTGACTCTATTAATGATAAAGTAGTCCTCTAACATGCTCAGTAAAGCAAGCTCTTTTATTCTTACATTCAGTCCTTACAGATACAGAAACTTAGGATATCAAGTTCAGTCACTTAGTCATTTGTGTTGTGTCATGTACTTCAATCTAATTTTTTGCATCCCTGTTACAATTAGAGTGTAATAGAATATATGTTATTAGTAGTGTGGCCTGGTTTGCAATCTTTGCATTGGTTACAGTTAGTACACAGCTAGTAAGTGAACTCAGCTTTTATATATTTATGCCAACCTTTGAATGATTCACTAAGAAACCTGTATGTACATGTACACGTTATGTGAAATCTCAACTTGGTCTATGCATACATGTTATTATATACCTCTGACAGGTAGGTCTACGTACACACGTTAAATAATTTGCAAACTGTAATTTGGTCAAGAATTTACTATAAGGTCAGGAAGCAGGAATAGATAGTGCTCTTGCTTGGCCTCATTTGTGCAGTTAACCTTAGATTTGGTATGAAGGATCCTTGCAATATTTTGATTCATTGGACTATCTCCATTTGTTTATAGTAATTTACCAAGAGATGGTTACCTGAACCTACCATAGATTCCATTTGTTTATAGTAATTTAGCAAGAGATGGTTACCTGAGCCCACCATAGATGGCTATAGTATTTTGGATATATAGTTATATACCCTGCTGATCGGAGTCATAAAATTTGTAATCTTTCTTGGCTTTGAGGGTCAGAGATGTCAGTAGTGATTTGCACAATGTAATGATAATCAGCCTAGCTAGCTTTTTATCCAAAGCAGCTTGCATCAAAGTCTGACTGTTCTTGTATACAAGGAGAGCAGATATATCAACTAGAGGAAGAACTAGATCTAGCAGTGCAGTTGCCTTTGCCTTTCCACATCTCATCTGAAATACTAGCGGACATTTTTCCAGACCTTTGACTTTCTATTGAAGTCCAAAGCACGGAGCCTTTATTATTAATTTATACAATAAAAGCATTCAGAAAAGTTCTTGCATGGAGAAAAAAAGCTTAAGAAAAAAGGCTTTGTATTCCTATTGCTATTGATGATGCCTTCATGTGCAGTGGAGTTGTGTCTTGGTACTTATGCCCTTCCAGCCCGAGGCATTAGGCTTTAGGCTTGCTGAGCCTCATTCAATCTCTATTTTTAACTGATAAGAATGAGTGACCTTGTCAGTAGCCTAGCCTATTATTTGAATATCCAGTTAATCTGCAAATGTTGTATTTTTTTGTAGTATTTAATCTCTATTATTCAATCTCTATTTTTTGTACTAAGAATGAGCCAGGTTTTTGTTGCAGAGAATGAGAGGAAAAGGAAGCAGAGGAAGTAGGGCTGCAGTGAAAGGGTGTCTATTTCATTTATATTTATTTCTCTGTTTGAATGATTTAGTGAGAAACAGAGAGACATGTATGTACACGTACACGTTAAATGACTTTATCTTAGCTTTGCTTGTTATGTAATTTGAAATGGTCTGTACGTACACGTATAACTTGGGCAAGCAGGTCTGTACGTACATGTTAATGGTTCGAACCACAATATCCAACGGGGCAGGCGGGGCAAACACAGAAGTTTAAATGGGCTAACCATCGCTCCTGTATATATTAAATGGATCGATGGTTCGACGCCGCCGGTTCGATCCGTGGTTGAACCATCCCCATCTTGATTAATGCCGACGCCTTTATGTGCCCTGGCTATATAACCAACGCGAGAGCAGCTTCATCGACAACCCGGCCCACCATCCTCGGCGCGCGCGGCGCATTCCATTCATTCGCCGCTACGGCACTTACCCCTCGGCCAAGCTCATCCAAGCGATCCATGGACTGCAGCAGCAGAAGCGGTGGCAGGCGGCTAAAGGACCGCCTCACTCAGCTGCTCCTCCGCCCGGCCAACACTTTCCTCCGCTCCCCCTGTAGCTCATCCTCGTCCACCTCCACGGTTTTCACAGCCACAGCCGCCGCCGCCGCCACAACATCGATATCGAATACTTCCACTTCCACCACCGCAGCCGCAGCCAACTACACCAGCGACGGCCCCCATTCCTGCGCCGAGCCTTTCTCAGCCGCTCTCAACCGCCTCGGCGGCCGCCCTCCTCCCGAGCGCATGCACTGCAACAAGGAGCAGAGGAGCACTTCCTCTCGCCACAGCAGTCGGCGGCGCTTCAAGAACGCCGTCGACGACAAGGGTGGCGGCGTCCGGACGCTGTCGTCCAACCCCTACGGTTTCACCTCTTCTGGCGAGGAGGACGATGCCGGCACCGACGGTTACGGCGACGATGACTCGGAAACTTTCTTGTCCTCAAGAAGCCTCATGTCCTCCGACTCCTCTGGCTTCTACACGTACAGCAAGCAGCTGCAGCCGCCGTCCAAGAACAAGGACCACCGCCGCCGCTGCCAGAGGAGGCGGCGGCGTTGCTATCGGCGCCCATCGGCGAGCTGCGTAGAGTTGACGTGCGGCGCCGGCGCCGTGAGGGAGCCGGGGTTCCGTCCTCTGGTGGCAAAGGTGACGGCGACGGCGACGGCCACCGCTGCGGCGGTGGAGCAGGTACGGAAGGGCCTTGCGGTGGTGAAGCGGTCGCGGGACCCATACGGCGACTTCCGGGAGTCGATGGTGGAGATGATCATGGGGCGTCAGGTGTTCGGCGCGGCGGAGCTGGAGCGGCTGCTGCGGTCGTACCTGTCGCTCAACGCGCCGCGCTTCCACCCCGTCATCCTCCAGGCGTTCTCCGACGTCTGGGTCGTCCTCCACGGCGGATAGCCTGAGTGCCTGACGCTGGCGTTACTAGGGAGCTAGCTGCTTAGCTTGTGCATGCACTGATGCACCTGAACGTAATTGCATAGTACTGTATGTTTGCTAGGGTGTCGACTATGCTTGTCGATGTGCATGAGATGGTTATTTTGTGAGACTAGCAAGCAGGGTTATTTTTAAGAAAAAGAATTTAGCAAGCTGGTTATACTAGTTATTGGCTTCATGCCTTGATCTTAACGCGAACAAGTGCAGTTCTCCTGTTTATCGAGGAAGTTTGGTCTAAATGGCTGAACAGGATTACCAGCATGCATGAGCATGCAATTGTAAGATACGACTACAGTTTTCAAAATGGAAGGTGTAGTTACTGTCCCAGCAAGTTGCAGCAATATTTGAACATGTGGTACGGTAGCTAGAGTTCCCCACACCTTGGACCTTGGTACGGTAGTAGTACCCCGGGCAACATCCCTTTGTTTTCCCATATGCCCGCAGGATTTACAGGTTCTGGAGCCGCTTTGTTGCAACGGTGTATTTGGCACTCCTGATTCAGTTGAAACCATTTTTACTGCCTTTTTACAAAGCCTGATTCTGAATATACTCCCTCCGTCCCAAAATAGATGACGTTTTGGGTATTCGTGCCACAAGTTTGACTCGATTTGCAGAAAATACGTACAATATTTATACCTCTAAATAAATTTGTTAAAAAACTAGATCTAAAGATCTTTCCGACAATACTATTTATGATACTAATCGATGATATTTATTATTTTTAAAAATTGCCGGCAATTGTTTCTCGGGAAGCGAGAACGTCATTCTTTTTGGGACGGAGGGAGTATCTCCATAAAAAAGAACAGCGCTGGCATAAGTTAAACTACCTCAAGTCAGCTAAAATTATCTCGTATATAAAACTTATAATCACAAAGAAATGTTATTAGATTCCCCATGTAAATTGACTTTTAAGAAAATATATACTTATGCGAATTATAAATATTGATAACATCTTCTATTATTTGCTCGCTCGAGTTTAAAAATTTTAGACTTTTTTTCCACAAAACCAGTAAAAAGAGGTGTTTGGTAAAGCTCCTTTTTAGTGGTTTCTTTAAAATAGCTCCAATTTTTCCGTTATTTACTGAAAAAGAACTGTTTTTGAAATATTTGGTAGAACTCCTTCGAAGCAGCTAGAGTCGTTAGGAAATAGCCCTGCCAAAAATACCCTAATATTAGCTACTACTGAGTACTCCCTCTATATAGGGGAATACTAGTCGTTTAGGACATGATTATTTTTTCTACTTTGCCCTCATTAAATAGCGCTGCGGGTGTTTTCTATACAATAGTCATGCATAGTTTGATTGGTTATTCCTCCGTGTCCCAAGGCTGCCAGCGCAGGTTCGAATCCTGCAAGCACACTTTTTAATGGCGTACAGCATTTTGCATGGCACTCTTGCTCGCGCGGATGGGAATCGAGGCATGTGCGGCGCGGAGAGTAATGCTTATGTGCGGCGATCGATGAAGGGCAGGACGTCCAAATTAGGGTTTGTTTATTTCTCCAAATGACATCTATTAGTGCGTTTGTGGGGAGGGGCTAGGACGATAACTAAAAACAAAACTCCTTCTGTCCTATAGAGATTTTTACTTGAAAATCGTGTCTGTGAGAGGGTATGGTTTTTTAATCTATATAATGGAGATAGTACAGAGGAAATATATTTGATTTTTAGATTCTAGACTAGCGAACAGCTGCAAAGAAACCAGAGAGATAGAGGGAGACAGAGAACGCGCGTGATATTGATGGATGGAATTTGAAGCTGCTAATACTTCCAAGGTTTTAAGGTGCACAGAGTTTCCGCTAGGAGCCATTTTCAAGGTGCACAGTTTCAGCTAGGAGAGCTAGCTTCCATTCCGTTGGATTTGAGCCACATTCTGGCTCTAGTTTGGTGCCTGCTCCTATCCTATGCCCAGTACATGACGCCAAAACCAGTGCCTACCTACGGGCTCCAGCCAGATTTGCATTCAAATTTCCAAACGTTGGTTGTT